>PVKZ01001329.1:206668-419134 GCA_004027375.1 Macroglossus sobrinus
CTTCTTCTTCTTCTTCTTCTTCTTCTTCTTCTTCTTCTTCTTCTTCTTCTTCTTCTTCTTCTTCTTCTTCTTCTTCTTTCTTTTTTAGTGTACACCTGCACTCTCAATCCATTCACACAGTTTATTGAACTTGAAGGGAGTATGTCCCTAAACCAAATTAAATCAATTAATTTTTTTCCTTTATTTCTGTTTTTGTAACTGGAATAATTTAGAAAGAGTCAGTGACCATCTCTTTGACCATGTAGTTTGGAAAAATAAAGAAATTAGATAAAGAAAGAATGAAATAGATGTGTAGAGAGGAAGGAGTCAGGCAACAGAAAGCAAGTTCTCATAAGACTTTGGAGTCATTTCTCATTCCCAATTATCTTCAATTTGGCCCTTAATTTTTATAAGACATTTTGATATTCTTATAAAAATTTCTGAATTTTCATATTCTATTTAAAGAGTGTCTTGTTCTGATAACATATTCATATTATGGAGTGGCTTATTTTAAAATAGGTTGATAGCATTTTTTTACAGGCCTTATGTGTCCTGTATATAGTCAGCTAATCAGAGAATTGTCATGTGATAGTACTTGTAGCCAATAATTTATTTTAAAGTTAGAGTAGATATTAAAGTGCATCTGATAATATTTCCAAGTGAAACATTTTAAAATATGAAACCTCGGAAATCTTAAATAAAATGAATATCATACGAAATGTAGGAATTTTATTGACAGTAGGAAGGCCATTAGCAAATGTAAAAAAAAAAAAATTAACCATGTATAATATATGCTCTTTGTTCAGCTATTCAGTTAACCAAATCCTATAGTAAACCTGAGTGATTTGTCTCCAGAGGTTTTAAAGTAATCACAGACAATACCAAGGTGTGAGTGCTGTAGCAAAATCAATTCTCACAAGACTTCCTGTTTAGTCACATAGGGTTTTGAAACATTAAGACAAAAGGTAATGGATATTTCCTTTCTGACAGATCAGGTTTGGAGGCCAACACTATGAAAAACTGTAGGAGGCACATTCAGCAATATTCTTTTTTTAATTTAAATGTTCAAAAGTAAGTATAAAAGTCACCTACATAACAGGCTTTGTTCATAGTTATTTGATTTGGATTCTTGCTGCGAAGCAGCACATTGACTAACTGTGTTATGGGGCAGAGAAATTGAGCATGAGGTTGTGGTGAGCTGTGGTCAGGTCTGGCCATAGAAAACTCATAGGTGAACATAAAGAAGAAACTTTTAGTCACTGCAGCATGAATGCAGAGGAGAGACTGTTTCAGTCAAAACAAGAAATTCAAGGCCTATAACCTTAGCAGTAAGTATGTTGTATGTGAACTAGTGACAGGTTTATTTTCAGTTATTGTATAAGTAACTGTGTGTTGAGATGAATCCACAGAATAATGCTTAGCTGAAAGGAGTCCACAGATTTTCAGACTTAATGGAGCGAGACCACTACAATAAAGCTGTGGAGACCACCACACTTTGGTACAACTTCATGAAACTTGAGGGTGGAAATGGTAGCCAGGTCCAACCACCTACAAGCTGTTTATAACTTTGCATTTCTTATTAGCTGCTTTAAGAGTAAGCCAGAATAAAAACAAATTTTAAACATCTAAATTGTCATTCATCCCCATTCTTTTATTCATACCAACTTTGTGATTAGGCCAAATGCAGGTGTCAGTCGATACTTTTTTTTTCCTATAACTGCATGCGCACACACACACACATACCTTTTTATAATGACTTTGGAAAGAAGTAAAATATAATATGTGTCATGCTCATCTTCATCCCTCTGATATCAGAAAGAAAATATAGTAAGTGGGTTTCACTTGAAGTCCTTAGTTGCATAACTGGAAAGAGTCTATAACGTTGGATTTTACTTACATGAGATCCATAGGTTTCAAGGTCTAATAGCCTGTATGTCACAGATGCACTTTTCTTTCAATATTAGGAACAGAAAGTGTTTTCACAGTAAACTTATGAGTAAAGATCACAACAGGGTAAATAAACCTTTTCTCCCCATGGGAAGTTGTTGATTTTGTTTGTTTATTTCTTTGTTTAAGAAAGACCCTCATAAATGTCAAATAAGTGCCAAGTAGCAATAAAATTAACATGTATTGAATGGCATTCTGCCCTGTTATATGAATTCATTTAATTATTATCTCCAATTAACAAATGAGGAAATTAAGATACTAGGGAACACACTACTTATGGTACTCACAGAGCTAGAAGTCATTATAGATAAGATTTTGACCTACTGACTTATACAAGCTCAAAGTAGTAGTAAGAGCTGGAACCAGAATTTTACCCAAGGATGTCTGTATTCATGATATGCGCCCTGAACCAGTATTTGACACTGCCTTCATGCATCTTGTTTTACAAGCAAAATATTAGCGCTCCTTTTTACTGATAAGGAACCTGATCCTAAAATATAATATTGTTTCTCCTTTGTTGCTAAATTGTTAAATGGTACAACTGGAATTTAATCTCATGTTTGACTCTAAAGAGGAAAGCAGAGCACTGTGTTCCTGCTAGATTAGCTATCTGATAAGAGATATTTATGTTTGTTCAATTATTATGATAATGTTGCATTTTCCCTAACATCTTTTTACTTTTCCTCAGACAAGCAGGTAATAATGTATTAATGCAGATGAGTCTGAAAGGTATAGAAAATCACTGCTTATACAAGAATGCCATATGCCATATAACAAGTTTAAAAATATTAATTTTAGTTACAATATTAATGATTTCCTGAAAGACTTCCATGACATGACAGCAGAGGAAAAATCAAAAGAAATTTGTCTTACTTGATACTATTATATAACATTAAAAAATATAGTTTAAAGCTTTGTGGATCCGGAGCAAAAATAGGCATAGATATCTATGTGAAACAAACAAAAAAAAGAGAATAATATAGAATTATAAGAAAGAAATCACATCATATATGGTAATTTGATATCTAACAAGGCTAGCATTGAAATTAATGGAATTTATATAACCTAATAAATGACATGAATCAACAGACTTAGGAATAAAAGTAACTAATAAACATATTTAAAGGATCTCAACTTCACTCATAAGTACAAAACAAATTAGGTACTATTTTCAACTCTCAGCTGGGCATATACTTTTACATGTTTTGTAGTAACAGGAAGGGGATAAGGGAGTAGGCAGGCATTATTATGTGCTGTTGATTGGAGTGTGGGCTGTTCGAATTATTTATAAAAGGCATTTAGAAAACATGATCTAATTAAAAATTCTGATATCCTTTGACCAACAATTCCACTTCTAAAAATTTTAATATTTCCACGTATTTGTGATACATAGCAAGAGAGATAAATTAACTGCAACACTCTAGAAGGATTTTACAGGAGAAAAGCTAAAACCCATGTTTAGATGAAGTAATATTCAGTGAATTAAGATATATTTGCAATCAAATGTTAGTTACTCTTTATTAAAAAAAAAGGTTGACTCTAATGTAATTGTATATAGTAATCTACATAATATCCATTTATGTGAACAAATATACCTAGCAAGATTTAAAAGTATATATAGTATTTTTCTTTTACTTGCATGTGCACGTGCACACACACACACACACACAGACACACACACACCCTGCATGCACACACATAGACTGTTCAGAATCAAGGAAGCAGAAGTAAAGCCTGAGACAAATCTAGTTTCAGAAATCTAGATAAAAGTGAAAATCGTGCCTGGGATAGAGAAGTTATGGGGATCAAATTTCAGCAAGAAAGATATGCCAATATCTACTCTGGAATATAGTATTTTGTTTAGGCTACAGTGAGTGATTCCTAATCTAGCTATACAGCGTCTATTTTTAATAGTCATTTTAATCAATATAGTACTTTAAAAAAAAATCCCATACTACTATTCCTATAAGGTTAAACTGAATTCAGCAAGCTATAGCAGTCAAATTCATCCTGCTCCCCAGAGGCAATTCTTTTAATGGTAGCTATTATTTTTAGTAGTTTTTTTCACTTTTTAGTATTCATATACTAAAACTTTTATCAGTTTTAGATATTATATATTTAATTTCTTATTGTACTTGAGAATTTTAACTCCCTTGAATTTATTTATCTTGCATTTCCTTTTTCCTACTTTTTTTCCTCCGTCCTCCCAATGTGAGATTGCTATTCTATAAGTAAATAAGTGATTTGATAAGTTTTGATCACTGATGAAAGAAAAATGTTTACTCTGATTATGCTTTTTTCTGTTTATATTTTTTCATTTTCATGAATGTCATTAGTGCCTATTTTTTTATATTTTTATTTTCTCAAACCTATAATTTTATTTTTTCTTTGTCTAAGAGCTTTATTAAATGTTTCTCAATATAATTTTCCACATGGAGAAAGAGGCCAGATAATCAGCTTAGGTAATTGTGGCATTACAATTGTAACATTTATGCAAAATGCAACATTGAGCCTAAAAGATGAAATGTCAAGCTTTCTAAAACACATTTAATGATTGCATTCTACTATTAATATTCTATAAATAAAATGATTCATACATTAAAAAATGAGAAAAATATCTATTGATTAAATAAAATGGGTATTGGCTTCATACATCTCAGAGAACTCTTATAATAATATTTTCCCCATCATTGTACTAAAAATTGTAATGGATGTGCAATGAAGTTAATAGATCATGATATTGCTATTCTTTTTATTATTTACAATGTTACTGATATTTTATCATTTTATTGTTGAAGAATTCCCAACAAGCATAATTTAATAGCTAGAAATTCAAATTGGAAATGTTATAGCAGGTTTTTTCTGCTTTTATTATTTAAAATGTTTTTTCTTTTAATCATTAAGTGGTAGGAATTGTTTTTTTATGTGAGAACATAGTAAACAAAACAGTGGGTAATACCAGTTTTCCTTTGCTCTTGAATGATTTAGGAATTTTTTTCAGTTTTGCTGGTCTTAACTATCAGGAGGAAAGAAAAAAACTGCAAATGCTTGAGGCCCAAAATATATTTGTGTTTATTTTTTATGTTCTTATATAAAATAAATCTAGCCAATGAGTGAGAGAAAAAAAGAGTTTCTAAATGAACTAGGTTGCTTTTTGCTATTGCACAAAATTCTCTATCTGGGTCTAACCATGCTCTGAAATTATTTATTCACTTAACTCATTCATTCATTTATTCATCTATCCCAGATTGAGGAGGCAGGTCCTATGTACCAGGAACTGGAGCAGGGACTGGGAGTGCAAAGTGAAAAAATATAGGTTGCTATAAGACAGAATGAAAACCAATAGTAACTAGAAGTTTTCACAGTGGTAAGTATAATGGTAGAGAATTAGACATATGTCAAGGGCTCTAAAAAAAGCATTTGCCATAGACAAAAATATCAAAGAAAGCATTTGTAGGAAGTTAATTGAGTGGAATCTTAAAGTATGGCTATGAGTGTGGGAAGCAACAGAAGATGGGATGGCCAATCTATTTAACATTGAACATAAAAAGATAAAGGTTCGTACAGGCCTATAAGAACATAATGCATGCATAATAGAAATTAATTTAAATATATTATTATTTTATTATAAAATACAATGCATAGAGAAGAGGACAGTGAGCTAGAAAGTAAATAAAGACTGGTTTGTCAAGATTCTTATGTCTTGAACAGGAAGCTATGTTTCATTCTGTAAAAATTGGCCATATTTTCTTCGTATTTATGTGTGCGTATATCTTACACATATGTATGTGTGTGTGTATACATATATTATACATATTTATGTATGTATGTATCTTACACACCAATGCTAGCTTCCAGAATCCAAAATTCTTTTCCAATCAATACCACCAATGACTAGGAGATAAACAGAACCTTCTAACTTTTTTCCTGGTGTTAGCTTATCTAATGGCATCTCCATTAGCAAGCAAGAGAAGGAAAGAAAAAAAGCCACTGTGCAGCCAAAACATACGTCAATGTTTTGATAATTTTCTTTGACTTCCTAAAACCAGAATAAAATGTTTCAGCATCCTTATTACCTATGACACACGTGTTGGCCTTCATATTCTCGCTCCTAATTATCTCCTTTCATTCTACCTCTCACTCACTTACCTCGGAGACACTTGACATACATAGAATTCAGTCCTTTCTAAAGAACTTTCCATTCACTTTCCTTCTGTTTGGAAGTCTCATCCCTCCACTTTTACGTCTGTCCCTTAATTTTAGGATTACTTTTCACTGAAGTCTTTCGTAACCACCCTGATTATCCTGTTTGACTTTCATGGCATCGGTTAATACCTGAAATTACCTTTTTTAATCTACATGTTTATGTATTTACTGTCTGTTGACAATAAATGAAACATGAATGTAATTTTTTTAGAGAATTATCTCTTTATATTTTGCTCATTATTCTATACTAAGCATTTAGAATAAGGTCAGATACAAGTATCCTACCCTGTTTATATCTCTGTGGGGCTTCAGAATGAAGGTTGCTATTCTCAGCTTCACTGCTTTCACAGCTTACTGCTGCTGGCACAATCAGAAAAGAGACATGATGATAGCACTTGGGGGGCTTGGTAATGATGCTCATACCAGCATACAGAGCAGCAGCCAGGACATAAGGGAGGAAATTGCTAGTCACATTTGATTGCCACCTGTATACTCATAAACTCTGAGATTAATTTTTTTAGTTGCCACAAAATAGTAAATAACATGAATAAAAGCTGTGTCAGATACCTTTCAAGAACAAAAAACTAGTAGAAGGATTTCTTTGTCCATGACATGCCCTCATTGCAACATATATAATATCCTTTGTTTCTTTATGTTGATTTCCCCTTTATACATATAGATAATATATGTAGTTGTTATAATAATAATACAAGCCATGATAAGTTGAATTTTGCGATACTTTAGAGAATGATATCAAGCACCTACTTTATATCATGGACGTCAGTGGCTAATGAGAAACAGATGTCCAGCTGGGCAAAAAATACATATTCTCATTCCAAATTTTATTTTGGCTTTTTTATCCGAAAAGATAAGTGTTTTGCAATTAAATTGAAAAGCAATAAACAAGTAGGCTATTAGTGCTTCCTCAAAGAGTGACCAGTGACCCACTGCAAATACCACTTAGAGGATTGCAGTCTCATTCACAGCACCCAACCCTGCCAGCTCTACACTTGTCCCAGACACACCAGTAAACTCACAAGAAGGCAGAAAGGAAATTTTCATTTAGCCAGTACAATATTCATAGCATTTTGATAAGGTAGATATTATCATTTTGATTTTAACAAATCAAGAAAATGAGGGTGAGAAGGATAAAATAGTGCAATATTATATAATTAAAAAGAAAGAAGAGAGAATAGGAGAAGGAAAGAAGGAAGGAAGGTAGGAAGGAGAGAGGAAAGAATGGAGCTTTGCGTGAAGCAGTAATGAAAGTATTTGATGCAGGAAAAGGTTGGTTAATTCAATTCTGTAAGCATAATATGCCAATAAAGAGTAGAGCATTAAGGAGGAAAGAAAGGAAGGAAAGGAAGTAGGGAAGAAGGAACAAAAGAAAAGGGGAGAGAGGGAGGAAAATAGGCATAATAAATAATATGTGATAGGTCAACCAACTTATAAACGTTGACAGACCTGAGAGTTCTACCTAAAAAATTCTAATTCCTAAATTTATATATGTAATCCAAAGCATCAAGCTCTAGGCTTGATGAAGTCCTTCTAAAACTGCATTTTACTTAACAATGCAGAGTTTCACCAATGCCTCAGACCTATTTGGTCTTTCTAAACAACTCTCATTACTTCTTTCATATTCCCTTGCCTTGCACATTAATCATAATGATAACTATATATATACATACAGATGTATATACACATACATATGTATATATGCTTTGTTAACTTTCTAAAAGTTTTCATGATATTTTCAGCTCTTGCTGCATTACTAAGGTTTTCTAAAAAAAAAATGATTCATGCAAACCTCTCACAGAATGTAGTGCATTATTCACATAAGAATCAACATACACAAAATGACAATTTCTCTGTAGAAAATAAAAATATGAGACATTTTATATGAATTTACCCCCCATTCTTCAGACTCATGTATTTTCTTCATAAACAGCTTGATTTGTATACATCCAGAAATTTTATTTTAGGTTTACAAGAAGCATTTCTAGTAAAATCATGAAATATATAAGATTGGCAGCTTATAATGAACTAGGTTTCTCTCATTCCAGGAGAATTATCCGACTAGCAAACTTGGAAATTGATTTATTGACTGCATTATCGAGGTGCTGACATAGAAGTAAAATAAATAAAATTTGGTTAATTGAGGTTTATAGTTTTACTGTGCTCTGAGTAAATCTAACTTGAAAACAAGTATGAGTTACCTGAATTAGCAGACTTCTTTGAAACAAGCATGCTTCGAAAGTAAGCACTGTATTAGGGCAAATAAAAGAATAGATTTACTTATGGATAACTGTATAGTACTAGATGTCTTATATCTGGAGCTATTTATTTCTTAAAGAACTGGATATAGTCATGTAGATTGACTTAATTTTCTCAGAGGACACTAAAAAGATTTTACTGAATACATCTCATCTTTATCACTTCTTTGTCAGTGGTATCTTCCAAGTTACATTATTAGCCTAATTTTTCATGCCACTCTTTCTTTATAATATTTACTGTGTTACTAATCCATTCTAATTTTCTAAGGCAAAGATCTAAATTAGAGTTAAGATTCCTGGGTTCTACTGTCACCCAAATACTAGTCAGTTTTGAAAACCTGGATGTTCTGTCTGTTGTTTCGGTTTCAAGGAATAAATATTACTTATTAGGTGTATATGTAAATTTGGGATATAATTTAGATTATTTATAGACAAAAATAACAGTGCTCAAATTTTGTTTTCAAAATACTTTTACAATTTTAAAGATTATTGAGAGCCTTTATATGTATTATATCTAGTGTTATATTAGTCAAAATTAAAACTGGAAACATTAATATTTATAATTTATAATACTTTATTTTAAATAACATTTATTACATATTAACATATATAACATTTTTTATAAAATACATTTTTTCAAAATAAGAAAATTAGTGAACAGAGTGGCATTGTTTAATTTTTATTTAAATTTCTTCGTTATCATTTCCACTTCTGCATTCAGTCTGTTGTGGTATTGTATCATCTAGTCTTTGGAAAATCTGCACAATTTTGAAAGAATGAAAGTAAAAATAGAAAATATTGTCTTAGTACAATTATGAAACATAGATCTAACCTCATTAACCTGTTGAAAGGGACCACAGTTTGAGGACCACTGAACTCTAGTATCATCAAACAGAACTTGAAAACTGATAGGCATAGAAATATGCCACAGTTTTGTTTATAATGCTGAAAAGGAACTACTAAAATGAAAAAAAAGTAATATGACGTTTTAAAAAGTCATGTTTATTATTAACTTTATTTTATCTAATGGAAAGCTCTCTGGATTAAAGTCCAACCCCTTTCTTGAACAAGCAGAGACCTAATAATTTCTTTGTGAGCAAAGATTCAAGATGATCCTACCCCACAAAGGGTAGTTTTATGACTTTGGCTAAAATTTTTTAAAAAATAAAATAAATCATTATAAAAGAAACAAATAAAGATAGAGTCTAGTGACAAAGCCAAATCTGAGATTCCAACTAGAAGCCAATAATAATTTCAATGAAAGGAGCCAAGTAAAGATGCAAATCAAGGCAAAGGACATCCGAACTGCCCCAGTGGGATGCCTAGTATGAGCAAGTGTGCTTAGGAGCCTGGCCAGGAGGCTAGGACCCTGGAAAACTTTCTGAAAGTGCCAGAATAGAGGGACAAGCTTCTAAGTATTGACACTTGAATAGGTAAATCAGTGAGATTAGTAACTGGAATTATTTAACAAAATGCTTTAGAGATTTCTAAAGTATTATTTTCTCTTGCCATTTTTGAAAGCAATCAGACTAATAATTACATTTCCAACAACACCACTCTTTTAAAAATAAAAACTGGAAAGTCATGCCAACTGGCATGATATTCTCAGTAAAAAGAAAAATCAGAGAAATAACGAAAAATTTACCTTTTCACGTATAATTATAAGCCAGAGGAATCTGTTTGCTCCATTTTTGTCCATCTGTTTCAACTTGATATAAAGTTATTCATTAAATTCCAGAATAAAATTATTGTATTTTAGTATCAGAAAGATTTAGCCTTTGCTTATTATCATTGGTATTCAGAAGAAACCTTTACCTAATTCTGTACTTATCCACAAAACACCACGAGAACAATTAATGGGATTCCTTCAGATAGAAAAATGTGTCTATTTCAGAAAGTCTAGAGTCCCTATAAAGCATTTAAAATGTTCCCAGATAACAACATTTGGCTGCATACAAATGATCAAATGCCTAACAATTTTAACATTATTTGTTTATTTATCTATTCTACAATGAGAAACTTGCCTGGCACTTAAATATTACTGAGACTAAGGATCCTTGTTTAAGCCCCTACTAGTGTTGTAATGAAGTTAGAGACAGGTATATATCCTAGGAAATTAATTATCACCTATAAGAATAAATAATTATGTAAGATCTACTGTGTGTAAGTCCATTGATTTAAGTACTAATTATAAGAGATATACACCTGCTCTGAGACCACCACTATCAGACACAGGTAATATTGTGTGTGTGTGTGTGTGTGCGCACATGCATGCGTGTGTTTTAACGCTTGGGAGATGTTTGACTCTGGTGGATGTACTCACGAAAAAGAATCAAGAATGTGTCTGTCTGTGATGGGGTAGATCTCTAAGCTCCCTTATTTTAAAAGGAAGGTTGAATTGCCTCAACTTACTTGAAGAAAACTCCCTTGAGCAGGGTTAGAGTTGGGCTTGTGAGAGTATTGTAATATAGGCAAGAGAAGTGGTATAAGTAAAAGCATGGTAGAGAAAATGAGCAAACCACATAAGAAAGAATAAAAAAGAGTTGTTGAACACACAAAAATTAATATGTCTATTCCTGGGAAGTATGGAGCAGGAAATACATTTTGATTAGCAAAGAAGGACCTACATATAGATGTGTTTAAATGGGCACACTGAGGAATCTAAATTAAGCTTAAGCATTAGATTTCTGTTTAGGACACTACCATGAAGAATGTAGTGTTTTAAGAAGATATTGAGGGCTGGATACACAGGAGGCTGGGAAAAATTAAAAACATGAAATCAGTCATTTAGATCATTTATCTTATAAATTATCTTACATTCCCATTAGATGCATATTTCAATTTATTAGGATGCAAAAGAACTTTATTTAAATTTATTTCATTCTCGTATTTTTAATAATTACCTTTTTGAATGTCTGTTGCATATTAGATGACCAGCACATATTTATATTTTATGCATAAATATATGAAATAGTCAATTAGTGAAATATTTAGTAATAGATAGATGTAATCACAAAAGTTTGCAGATGACATTTAGATGAAGCCAGGCTAACATGGTAGAATTGATATTGAATTATGGAGCACAAAATTAAAATCAAGAGCTCAGAAATGCCAAATTTCACAAATATCATAAAGAATTTAGTGACATATTGGGAATGGATAAAGAGGATGAAGTGGTGAAAGCTCATGCCAAGCTTTTATGCCTAGAGAGTTGAGATAATGATGCCATGTACCAAAATTTAGATTTTTGAGGATGAATTCTGACTATAAATGGTCAGTCTAACTTGGAATGTTTTTGTTTACCACCCTATTTGTTGTCAAATGTGTGCAAAACACCCCATTTTTTATTTCAAATAAAATTTAAAAATGTTTACTTGAACACCTGTTATGAACTGAATAGTGCTGAGAGTACATAAAAGGATAAAGGAGTCTTGGAACTGTAAGACATTGGGTGAATACACACATAAATGTGTACATCTGCCATAAACATAGTTATTGTCATATGAGATTCCTATACAAATTGTTATAGGAAGACAGATGTTGAAGCTATTGATTCTGTTCAGGGGCATTAGAAAAAAGATGGCATTTATATACAGAATTCAAATCCTTCCTATATTTGTCTTTTGGATACTTATTACTTTTTGACAAAATACTTTAAAAATAATTGTCACTTGCCTCAGAAATAACATACTGCTTTCTGTATTTACTAATACTAAATATGAAACTGTTCATTCTTTGATACCTTTTGTATTGTCAGGTATGACCCTAAAAAGATAGGCAATTTTAATAAACAAGTGATAATATAGAGGTACATGATCCTACATGTAGTTAAGCATAGTCACCTCATTAAGTGACATTTACAAATCCCAGTATAAAGATATATGGAAAAGAAACTAACTGTAACCTTCAAAGGCAAGTCATAACATTTTGTTAGAGATTGACAATACATTTATACCTATTCATAGTAGCACTGTAATGCCAAACATTACCATGAAATGATTCCTGTCACTTTTATAACACAATTACTATTATCATATGTCATTTACTAACTTATATAAGAAATCTAGATATTATATTTATTTCTTGTGTGCTTTGTGTGTACAGTAGTATGTACATACAAAGAGTACCTAAGAGAAAAACTAAATAACTAGATTTTATATATATATATATATATATATATATATATATATATATATTTATACTTATATAAATATATTCATATATATTTGAAAAAAATGAAGCTTGTTAAGGGATTCATTCTATGAATTTTTCTACTATAGATACCAGAATTTCTTTAATTTCCATTTTATATGGAATGTATTCTAATCAATTTTCATAACTTTAGAGCAAAATATAATGTTCAATAAAATAATGATAGTTTAAATGGCAGTAGAGATGCATGCATACTTCCTTCACTTATTGTCTTTTCAAGTGTTAGAGTTGAAATAAAGTATAGAAATTTCAATTTTCAGATATGTTCTAAGTCAGCATATATCATTTTAACATGTGAAAGTTAGAAAGTTAAATTATATGAATGTGTATGATAATATAAGCCTTTATAGAGTTTTAAGAGGTGTGCAAAAATTCAAATATTATCCAGAAATCATTTTCTATCATGTGAGATAAGTTTTTGTTCCTTTATATGTGCAGCTAAACATATCATCTTTTGTCTTTTTTTTTTATTAGTCACATATCATTGGAGATAAAAATTACGTTTTCATTTTTGCCTGCATTTTTCTGTCACTTGGCTCTTTAACTTCTGAATGCCTCTATTATTTAACAGAAAATTCAGTCTTAAAGATGTAAAGGCAGGTGTAATAGGCAACAGACTGAACTACTTGATATGCTTCTAGAAATAGAGGAATGAAGATAATTATTCTGAGAGGTGAAAAAGTGAAAAATGTAGATACATTTGAGGGTGAGTTATCAACACATATCTGGAGTTTTATCCACAGCCATCAAGGATATTATCATATGTAGCAGAACAAAGGGTGTCATATAAGTTTGCTCTGATGAACTGCTAGTTTTTTACTGGAGAGTGTATTGAGCAGAATTATGAGACAGATTGCAAGTGAAATAGGAATGTGTCCAAGGTTAATAAAATATCTTACATGGATAGATGTGGGCTAATGCTAGCATGGATGCCAGTTTTTTGCCCCTGTGCATATAATGGGTATTTATTAACTTTGCTATTCAACATTAAAATACTCTTCCCCTAGTAAATTATATGTGGATTCTTCTGTGGTCACCAGCTCATCTTCCAATTTTAATTTATGAATTTTATGTAGAATTGACTCCAGGAGTGGTCAAGAACCACGGGTTTGATAGAACAAATAAAAAATTATTTCCTCTAGTTCTAGAGATTGAATTCAGGCATGAACATTTGACCCACTTGATTATAGTTAAGATCTACTTAGATTTTATCTGATTTTTTTAAAAGAAAGGCTTATAGTCCTTTTGCCTTAAGTAAACTTGTTCGAATGTGAGCCTATGACTAAAAACAATGATCCATAGAATCTTAGAATAAATCCAAGTGATAAGAGGAATAAAAAGTGGAACAAAACAAATTACTGATTCCATAAATTAGAATAAGCTGAGCACAAAGGTAGATACCATATGAATCTGTTATTTGAGCAAATAAATTGTGTGTGTGTGTGTGTGTGTGTGTGTGTGTGTGTACACACACACACACACACACACACAATTTCATGAGCACAGGAGAGGTGAAGATTCTTCTTGTGTTTGGTTACTAGTTAGGGGGCAGATACACACACAAGACACATATTTATTCCCAAAGAAGAAACTACTTTAAAAAGTGGGTGGGCCAAGAGCATTGCCTAAGAAGTCGTCTGGTTTAGCTTCTTTCCAAACCCACCCATGTCTTCAAAGTGTCTCCATTGAAAATGTATATATTCTAGAATGTTAGCAGAGAGTCACCCCTCTCCTCCTAGCAGGAAATAAATTAATAGCCAGAACTGGGTACTGAAATGGACAAATGAAGGAATACAGATGTGTGATTTGTCTTTGAGAGAGTGTTGAAGACAGAAATTCATGCTGACAGAATGTGGAAGGATGTCTGCAATAAATTGCCTAGTTCATAGCTTGCTATAGCTTTCATGTTGTATTTTACTTATGTGGACTATGATTAGCATGTCTTAGATTTTTAGTTCTTGATGTGTACCAAGATATGCAATTAGCATGCATTAGTAAAATTGAGTACAGGAGTACATTATTGAGTAACTATTTATGGGTATACACATGCATGTATATATGATTTACAGGGGAAAAAATGAATATGTATCCTTTCCACCTAGTAGTTTTTCTTCTCCATACTCTTCAACCCCAGAGGATGTGATAAAAGTGTGTGTGTGTGTGTGTGTGTGTGTGTGTGTGTGTGTGTGTGTGTGTGTGTGAATGTGTGGGTTTCAAAAAGATTGAGGAGAATTGTGAAGTTGGGAATGAGAGGAGCTGACACAGGATACAACCCTGGGAAAATCTTTGGATGTTTTAAGTTTGAGGTATATCAAAAGCAGTAGATTAGATTACCTGAAAGGTGGGAGAGCATAGATATCATGCATTTGAGGATTAACAGAGATATGTATAGGTGTATCTTTTTCAGGAAGAGAATATGGATGTTGGAAGAATTCTTTGGAGATACACAGGTAAATTGAAGGTTGAAATTTCTATTATTGGTGATATCTGAAACCTATTTAAACATTGTGTCCAGGAGTAGACAGGTCCTTAAATAGTGACAGCTGCATGTATGACTAGAAAAATTTGTTAATATGTACTGATGCCTTTAGAGTGGAGGTGAAGGTAAGTGAAAGATATGATTCATTTCCAAGATAATTAAGTAAAGTAAAAATAAGCACAGTCAATATTTAGCAAATTCCGATCCTGAATTTGCATGAGTAAACACCACCCCAGAAGTGCCCAAAGCTCTCACTGCATGTCCACAATTATTTCTGCCTATGATGCTTTTTTTTTAGTTTGTTGTTTTTCAAAAGAGATTCTTGAAGAAAATAAAAGACAGCAGTTCTTAGGGAAAAGTAAAACTCCATTACCACATACATAACTAATTTCATACAAAGGGGCATAAAAAATAGATTTCATGAAGACTGGGTAGTTGAGCCCCTGCCATATGTATTCTCCCTCCCATGTCTTCTTTCTACAAGCAGACTAGCAGTACACAGAGATGTCTCCTATTGGAATTTTAATCTTTAATCTGTATTTCCACATTTACTATGTTACTTGGGGAAATATTTTTTTTAATTCAGATATTCAGATTCTACTTCTATGATTTGAGTCAGGAAATACATTTGGGTGTTTGGGAACATTCATTTTTAATAAAACTCTCAGGTGACATAGGTAGACAGGCTTACAAATTACTGACTTAATACATGGAATTCTAGGGAAAGCAAACATAAAAGTATAAACTATTCTAATTAATAGGCCAATTGGAGAAAAAGGAGAAAACAAAGTATGTCTTATTTGAAGGAGTCAAAAAAGTTAAAGAGAAACCAATATTATTTTTACAGTAAAGATGCACACATTTTTTTTTTTTTAGAAAAAGTATGGTTTATCACTTTGGATTATATTTTAATCTATTGATATGCCTACAAATGTATATATTTTAAATTCAGCACTCTGTTTTTATTTTTAATTTTTTATAAATTCCAGTTTAAAAAATTAAAGTAGGCAAAGCATGATTGGATTTATTTTTTATGTATCTATATAAACTCTCCGTGTTTTTAATCCATTTCATCTTTGATATTTCACATCATAATTAGAAAGAATCCATCTTTTAAATTAAACTTATTGGGGTGACATTGGTTAATAAAATTATATAGGTTTAAGTGTACAATTTGATAATATGTCATCTGTATTTTACATTGTTCACTATCCAAAATTAAATCTCCTTTCATCACCATCATCATATATTTGATCCCTTTAACCCTTTTAATTTTATTATGTGTTTCTGAGTGTATCACTAAGGCTATTTTCATTTTTGTTATGTTTTTTTTTAAGATTTATAAGTCTATAGGTTCTGCTTTGGATACTACTGAAGCTACTGCTCATGGACTATCCAATTTCACTCAGTTGTTTTTTTTCTTCATAGTCAACTCACAAGGTTGATTCAAATGACTTGCAAAAATAATGAACTGTCTTCTATTGATTCATCATTTTAGGAGATAAAGATTAAAAGCCTGTGTACTGTGAGGCTGGTGAAGGATAGCTTCCTCTACTTTTTTGTAATAGTTACTTCCTTCTGGTTTGCATAAAATGATGGTGGTGTCTTATTTTCATGAGCATTTGTGTGTGTTTATTAAAAGAAAAATAATAAATCTGTAACATATTTATAAAGTCTCAGATGCCAGTTACATTTCTCCAAATGAAGCCACAGGTATACAAATACAGCCATCTTTCAAAATTAAATTTTGTGTCATGTACATTTCTTTTTTGTTACACATTGAGAGTTTTCATCAGTTGATTAAAGCAAAATGAAAATGAGATTGAAATTGTGTGTTCATGCCCGCTTAGCATTTTGCTATTGAAAAACGCTTTCATAGAAATAGATGCTTAAAAGTGAATAACTGCATAACCAGCCCCCAGTTCCAAAATCAACTTGAATTAATTTATCCTATTGCTAAATGGGTAAAAATTACAGGACAACACACGAGCCTCCAAAATCAGTCTATCAAGTGGTGTCCCCTGGGTGGCAGCTACAAACACCAGGACGCCAATCATAGAAAGGGGAACACAAGGTGAGTCTGCTTCCCTTTTGTACCCAGATGCTCATGCTCTGGAGGGGGAAAGGGGAAGGTTAATGATGGCGTATGAGCTGGAGTTAGGCAAGGGGAGAGTGAGAAGATAGTACTCGCCAGCTATCAGGCCTCTAGATGTATGCCAAACTTCACCCTCATGACTTAATATGCCTCCCAAAGTTCCTACTGCCTAACGTCAGTTTAGGAGTTAATATTTCAACATATATATTTTTGGGTGGACACAAACTTTCCAATCATAGCATAGCCTCATCTATCAGTTTTCTGGGATTGCCTCCATGAAAGACAACCACCTTTCCTGGGGTCCTGCCTCCTCCTCAGGGGTACTTTGAAATCTGTGACTGGTTATTATAAGAGTATACAAACCTGGCACCATGTCCCAATGCAGGACAGCTCTGAAGAGCTATTCTGGTGTCACAGCTCCTTGTGAGAATGGCAGAGGCCTTTTGTGGCTTTAGTTTAGTTCAATTTCTACCTGTGCCCATACTTATTTCTTCCCATTTCACTTTAAGAACACAACCCATTAAGTTCACTGTACTCATGTCTCTGCCTCAGAATCTGTATACTGAGAAACCCAACTTTTTTGCAAATAGTGCAAGCTATAGTCCCAGGAAGAAGACATGCTGGTATTTTGGAACTGCATCATCAGCTAGCAGCTGTCAAAGAGAATCCAGTCATTGGTGATAGTTGGAGCATGAATAGACAAGAGCCCAAGGTAGCAATGTGATTATACGAGGCAAACAACCTAGTAATTTGCTCACCTGAAACATTTAGGAGATATCATAATTAAAAGAAAAAATGAAAAGTATGGTTGGTGGGGGCAATTGATGTTCTGAAGAAAGATAATAAAAGGTGGAAAGTGATTAATCATCAATTAAAATTTCAGAGTG
This sequence comes from Macroglossus sobrinus, assembly GCA_004027375.1. Lineage (NCBI taxonomy): Eukaryota > Metazoa > Chordata > Mammalia > Chiroptera > Pteropodidae > Macroglossus > Macroglossus sobrinus. Next base: position 224,747 of record PVKZ01001329.1, read on the forward strand.
AAATCCAGTGGACCTTCTTGGAGACAGATAAAGAGATCAGAGCATCCCTACGGTTAGAGATCAGGAAAAGTTGAGAGGTCCAGAACTTAACCATAAGGACAAAAAAGCTCAAATAAACATAATAGTCTCAATTTTGACAGGCCTACAATGGTAAAGAAAGCACTCAGATTAGGGAAGAAAGAGACCCCATGTATGAGACAAGGATATCTGGACTTATGCATCTGAACTTCTTTAATCTTCAGGTTTCCTAAAGTTTCTAAGAACGAAGAAGTGGCATACTCCTCTGTGTAGCTTAAAAATGTTGCAGGAGTTTGTTGCAAATGAGGGAACATGAACCTTTCAAGATCTGTTTCCATATCCTCTCCTGGCTAATGGGCCAATAACTTGGTTAATCTTTCTTGCAATCCTGTCCCTAGAAATTCATGAAAGTGCATCAACTTTAAGTTAAATGAGAATCTGGCTAAAGTCCAAGTACTGAGCCAGGGAGCATTACCTTATTGTAGGTATTTATCAGTTGAAGAGTGACAGGGTTGTTGTGATATAGCTGCATCAGAGATTGGGAGCTAATTATATCTTTTTGGAGAACACCTGAGCTGGTGGCTCTTCTCAGCTGAGTTGGTTCATACCTATTCAGTCCTATATCTCATGACCGCTGATATCTTGCAAGCAAAGGGGTTAAGAAGTCAGAAACTGTACCCGGGAGTCATGAAATCACTGCTACTTAGATATCATGCATGCTGTGTTCAGTAAACTTGGTGCTTTCTGAAATCCCTTGTCATGCGTTTTATTGTTAAGTTTCCACCCTTCAGCTGATGTTTGATCAAAGTGAGTATTGCAATGCCTCAATCCAGAAATGATTGAAAAAATTATTATTTAACATTGTGACGCTTGACTTCTTAATAATTTGATTAGAGTTAGGAATTTTTTCCATCAAAAATTTCAAATGCATACATGCACGTGAAATATATGCCATTTCAAAGTTACATATGGATATCAAGTAAAAATTCTTGATTTAAGGTGACTTAGCTTTTAACATACTTAATATCACAAATGCATATTTAATCTTTTGAAAGCTTTTTATAGAGTATCAGAGATGTACAAGAATAGACATGTGGCTGGGTGTCAGGCTTATATCCCTTTGTTTATATGAAATGCTTCAGCTGTGGATTCTGTTCCTGAGATTTTAAAGATGTGATAGTGTCATAATAGTATCAGAAAAGATGGGTCCAGCTTCAGGGAACTAGAAGATTCAGATCCAAGGAGGCAGGTGTGCATGATGGAGGGCTGGTTAGAGGGTGAGGGCTACAGGATGGGGGCAACAGGTGCCAGAGAGCAGTGAAGCTGCTAGAGGAAGCTGACAAGGTCAAAGGCCCTCTTTTCCCTGCAGGAAGTGGTATTGTTTGCACTCCTTGAAGCATGCCATGACTGGGAGCTTGAGCTCAGGCAAGGCCCCTGGCCAGTTGCCTGGTATCCAGGCCATGACAATGGTCAGAAGTCCTCCAATTTCAGAATGTCAGTACTAGGAGGAGAGTGAAGGGAGGTGGGATATGAGTGAGACTCAAGGAACTTTTGGGGGGTGACAGATGTATTCGATATCTTGATTGTGATAGCAGTTTCACAGGTGTACACATGTGTCAAAACTTACCAAACTGTACACCTTCAATGTCCATTTTGGTCAGTTATGTGTCTATAAAGGTATTTTAAAAAAGATGATTTACTTAATTGGACAGTAAGAAAATATGATTAGTGTAATTTTCCAGAAAGGTGAGAGTGTTCCACTTTAAGTTTTGTTTTCCACACCATACTTTTAGATTTAAGCAAAGGTTAATAAAGAAGGGAATGAAAATGAGATATGATGAGAATTTTTAGCAGGCTGTTTAAAACTATTTGTCATACTGAATTACCAGTTTCTTGATTTTATTTTAAGATCCTAAAGCTTTATAGTTTATTAACTTATGCCTTGAAAATATACTCAATGCAGTTAACTTTTCATTGTAAAGACATTTTGTGAAGGAACTTGACCCATATCATTGTATGATGTGTTTTCCTAATTTAACAAATATTGACTTCCTGATGTGAAATGAGCCAATTAAAGTCATTTTAAAAATGCATAGATTTCTCTAGGTAGCTATCAATTTTAAATAACAACAGTATATAATATCCTGAAGCTTTGTTTTTCTATTTGAAAAAATGGTTAATCTCACCACAGTTACAGTTCTCTTTTTCTACCATTGGGGGCGATTTGAACTTCTGTGTCACCCCAATGGCGGGGGCTGGGGAGATAACCCTGCAGAAGTATAGTTAGCATTTTTCCTTGGTTCTTTTTCATTGATGCGATGAAGAATCACAGATCAGTGAGATTTAGAAAAGATTTAGATTTATTAAAAGTATATTTTAGAAAGACAAAATATGCTCCAGGGACCATAGTTTCAGTGACAAGAGCTATAACAGAGAGCTGTGACAACAATCCAGAAGTAGAAATCTCTGAATTATATTTTTGGCCATGATGGGTAGTTCCAAAGGCATTATTAGGTGATTGACAAGTGAGGACATTTTGACTGACATTTGGCTGCTATATAACTCTGCCTAGAGTGCATGTGCTTAACCTGGAATTTATTCTGTTATAATTAAATTTATGAACTTTAGGCATAAACATAGTATTATAATGACAGTATAATAGCATTAGATTGTGGGCAAATTAGGACAGTACCTTCTGTGCAGGCATCTGTGGCTGGATTAAACCAGATAAGATTATGACCCTCCATCCTTTAGGGATGCAGGAGGGATTCTCTAACTACCAATAGGGTATTCCTTGGGTGGTCTCTAGGCTGGGCCCCTATTCCTTTGTTCCCTTGTTGCTCATGTCTGACTAGTTAACTAACATTATCATATATCCAAATTGAGCTGTTATTCCAGGTCTTCTGTGATCTTTCTCTCTAAGTTGGTTCACTAAAGAAGTTATGCTGAAGAATCTATCTTCTAGTCAATATGAAAAATTGAGTCAAATTTATTTATTCTTTTTCTTTTTATTATAAAAGTAGAGAAGTATAAACAGCACTAGAACAATTATTTATCTTTAATGGGCATAAGAAGATTCCAGCTTCAATAGATCTCAGAGATTGACACAGAACTTGGAGATAAAAATATCCTAAAGAAACAGTAATAAAATATGTCCTAAAGGAAGAGTCTGTTAATAAACCAGATCCAGTAATCAAACTCTGTTCCAAGACATAAGGGAATTAAGAATTTTTACTAGGATAATGAAATTATGAAGACTATCTACTTTTGAGACCCAGGGGCCTTAAAAGCTGATGTGCTAAATCTCAAACGACTAGGTATTTAATTGCATCATTTCTTCCACTGACAGAAGAGAGACAGAATGATGAACGTCTGGATACCTAAGCCTAGGCAGGCTCTTTTTTGGTTCTGCTTCCTTTCTGGAGATGGCAGGAAAAAGGAACTCAGGCACAGGTCTAACCTGGGAAGTAAGTTTAGCATAGTTTTTGGATTTGAACATTAAAAACTTCAAAAGTCAAATAACACCCTGCCTTTCTTTATATCAGATTCTGCAGTGTTTTGAAAAGCAAATACAGTGTTTTCCTAAAATTAGAAAGCTCATGTGAATCATTTCTGAAGACACAGGAAAGAGCAATTCAGAGAATGGCCCCTGCCTGGCAAGTAGTCCCTGATGTGCAGGCAACATGTTACTATGTCATGTATGCATGCTACATGTTACTATGTAAACTGGATCACCACTTGACATCTAACACTGATTTGCATCTTGTTTAGTTTCCAAGGAACCCATGTATATGTCTTGAGAAACAGCTAGGGTTGGAAGAATTTATTTATAAATAAATATAAGAAATGTTGTTTTACTAATTTGGGGTACAGGAAAGTTCTGTTATGTTACTCCCTGAGAGGAAGTAAAACAAAATTAAAACAGTGGTAAGGAAAGACAAAGCTATTTCTCCCACTTTATTATAGTACACAGCAGAGCCACAGAGCTGCAAAGTACAGGGAGTCATTTGCAGAAGTTAAGTGCAAGCAGCAGTGTAGCTGAAAAGATGCTTGGCAGAGGGACCTGGGTGGGATGGTGTTGCTTAAGGAAGTAACACTACTGATGATAAACAGTGAAACTTAAGTGGATGAGCTGAATTGAGGAGAACCAGTAATGGTACATAACAGAAGTATTTATGTGTCTCAAGAATTGCAAGATGCAGTGAAAGTAACAGGAGATGTCCAGCATTAGATAGGGCTGGTATCTAAGGACTGTATTGGTATGTGATGAACTGAGAGGTCAATTGAAGCTGAAAATTAGGGTGGAGAGAACATACAACAATATATTCAATTCATGAGAATATGAAAATGTTATGGTGGTATAGATTCCATAATATCCATTCTGGCTGCTTCCCCAAAGTACAATTCTCTTTCTTAATTAAATCCTTCCAAAGGAAAATGAATACAATGATCCTATTATTGTTATACTTTTTAAAGAAGGGTTCTATTTAGACTGTGTATATATGCTATGGTATGGATATTAGTGTCACCCCTAAATTCATATGTTGAAATCCTAACCCCCAAAGATTATGGTATTTGGAGGTGGGGCTTTGGGGAGGTGCATAAGTCATGAGGGTGAAGTCCTCGTTAATGCCTTTATAAAAGGGAATCCAGAGAGATCTCTATCCCCCTTCCACCATGTGAAGACATAGCAAGAAGCTACCATCTATGATAGAGAAAGAGCCCTTAGTAGACATTGCATCTGAGGGTGCCCTGATCTTGGACTTCTAGAATCCAGAACTATGAGAAATAAATTTCTATTGTTTGTAAGCCATACAGTCTATGTTATTTTGTTACAGCAACCCAAATGGAGTAAGAGAACATGTAAGATCCCTCATATTTTTCAGGTGTAAAAAAAATATATGAACTGGATTAGATAGTTTTGCTGAAGGTTGTGGCAACAAACCTCTATGTATCTCAATAAAAATTATCCATTCCTCGTTCTCTAAATTAAGTACTTACATTTTCCTCCTGATTGACTAAGAGGCATTGTTTATAAGCTGTAAAGGCATGATGGTTATATGACTACAATAAGCAAATTTAAGTGCAATCCTTTAACTTTAAACATTTGAGAATGCTCCACTAGTTTCTATAAGTTTTAACTTTTATCGAACATCTACATCATTAGGAAGCACTAAGTTTCTGTACATTTGAAATGAAAATTACCAATGATCATAAAATATATTAATACTCATATTTCACATTTGAGAAACAAATATTCAAATACATTAAGCAACTTAAAGCTTAAACACATTATACGCACACTCACATATATGTGAATTTCTCATTGCATCAAATATGCATTTTGCTTTGATAGTGAAAATTTGGCTTAGTTTAGTTTTTAAATGGCTTTTTCATTAACTTTCCATTTCATTTGGACTTAACTAAGCCATGTTATCTGTCAATGATCAGAAAAAAGCTTATATGAATTATTCATTAGGATGAGTAGAGAAACATCATACTCCTGAAACAGCACTTCTGCTACCTAATATAGGATATCATGTCAGCTGTCCACCTACACAGCCATTTGTTGAATCTGATATAACCAGTTTTATTTAAGAGCTTTCTAAAAAATAAAACTAGCCCACCTCTCTACATTTTAAAATTTTCTTTATAATTACTCTATTGAGAAAATTGTCCTGCAATTTAATTACTTTGTAGTACTTTCCCTGAAATGTAGTGACAACAGTTTTCTTTAATCTTCGAGTGTAAGAGTGAATTAAACATTGGATAGTTCATAGGGTACATCTTGTGAGAAGAGTAATGTTTGATATGTAATATAGCCACATTTACTCATTTGCTTGTCAGCTATTATGATTTAATAATTTTACTTACATCTTTTTTTCTCTTTAAAATACATGCATATACACACTTTCACATTTAATTTCATTTTAAAGTTAGATGTCAGAATGTCTTTTCCAAGGTCAGTAATCAGTGTCCTTAATCAAAACACAAGTTCTTTCCCTCAACCACTCAGAAAGAAGGTCGCTGTCTCTATTCTTAAAAAATATCTCATTACAAAGTCTATCACTTTACAACATACTCTGGGCATTTAAAATTTTTATCTTGTCTTTTTTTAAATACTGTCTTCTTTACCCTAGTGCAGAGTTGCTCAACCTTAGCACTATTGTTATTTTGTATAAGGTAATTCTTTGTTGTAAGGGGCTGTCCTGCTTAGTGTAGGCTGTTTAGCAGCATTCCTGACCTCTACCTTCTAGACGCTGGTAATACCTGCTCCCTCTCAAAGTTATGGCAACCAAAATGTCTCCAGACATTATCAGGTGTCTTTGGATGGATAATCTTCACAACTCCTAATTGAAAATGAATATCTTAGTGATCTAGATTACAAAGCATATATCTGCCTAACTTAATAGATGTGTTCTTTGTACCTGTGATTCTTCTTCAATACAGATTTCATTTTCAATTAAAAACAAATATTGTGATTTTATAATGAATATTTTTTATTACACACCATTAATGTTACTGTAATTTATTGTTGTCTGCTAAGGAACTATATCACTAAATAATATTTATTTCAAAACACTCAACATGTTATTAGATTCTAATTCAGATAGACCATTGGAAATAAAACATGTATGGAATAATGCATTATCTCAATAAGTTACTAAAAAAATATTTGTTAAATGTCAACTGCATAACAGGCACTATGCTAAGCCCTTATATATAAAACAATAACAATGTAGTTTATGGTCTAATGAAGATTATTTAATGGGCAATTTTAAATACTGACATAAGGAAAAGATGTGAAATATGACCACCTATTAAGTGATTAACCCATGTGAGCCAAGAAAGCTTTCCCAGAGAATTGACACATAACCTGAGTTTAACAGATGAGATCCTAGCAATGAAAAGGTATGACCTTTCGGAATTGGGAAAGTCAATGCCTGGAGATATGATGATGAAGCTAACATATATTTGTTATTGAATTTGTTCAGGGCAGTTTGCCAAGCACTTAACTGGCATTAGCAGTATGTACTTTCTAATTAATCTTTCTAATTAAATCTAATCATCAACTCTTTGAAGTAATTTTTATTATTGTCATTTTAGGAATACAGATAGTGTGGTACTGGAAGTCATACAGATTAAGTTGTTCAGTTAGGTATGAATCCCAGGTCTGACAGCCTCTTGAGTCAGAGTCCTTGAACACTGTGCTATATTATATCATGTTTCAATATTATATCACTTTATAAAAGAACTTTAAAAAATTATCATATCTGGAACAAAATGTAAGGAGATGATTCAGAATAGCCTTGAAAGGTATCAGTGACCAGGTTACAAAAAGCCACATTAGAGTTTGAACATTATCTTAAATGCAATGGAAAAGTGAAAGAAAACAAGTTTTAATGGAGCTGAGGTCGTTAGATTAACTTTTTCAAAAGTTCTTCTCTGAGGAAAGCAGCATTGATTGGAGGCAGTGGGAAGTTAAGGCAAAGATCCAAGTGAGAGATGAATGTGATGTTATGTGGTTGATGGAAGTGGATTTGGAGTTAATTGGATAAACTTGAAATTTATTTAGGAAATTGAATTGGCTTGACTTTCCCAGGAAACTGACTCTGAGTTGGCAAGGAGCATTCAGGGAGGTTATTAGGGAGTGTTTCTAAGAATAACACCTGTGAGGTAAGAGAAAGATGTGGAATTGAACATAGGGTGAAATTAGGCTGTAATGCAGCATTCAGAAATGATTTAGCTGTAACTGAGTCAAGCATTCAGAGTTGTCCTGGGCTGGAGTGAAAGTACCTGGCTTTTTATATCAGCATGAAGTAGTCACTAGATGTAGGGTACTCCCAGGAAGAGAGTGAGTGTGGCGAGATCTCCTCAGCTGGGAGCAATCTCTGAAGATATCTAACAGCTGATGACTGTCAGCTGGCAGCTCTTCTAGATGCTAGATCCTTCAGTCCTGAAGAACAAACTGGATAGTATATTACAATATCCAGAATAGAAAGATCTCTGCAAAGTTTGGAACGTGAAGGTAAAGAGGTGTATGCCCTAGTGAATAGCGAATGGCCTTTCCAGATGCTAAGATAATAAGTATATGGAGAAATATGACTCATTTGATTTTGGATACACTTGAAATTGTAATACCTATAAGATCTCTAAGTGAAAAATATTGGTAGCTACTCAGATACATGGGTCTGAAGTTTAGGAGAGAGGTATGATAAAGATTTGAGATTCATCAATATGTATATATAATTGTACATGTGGAATGAATAAGATTACTCAGAGATAATGTTTGGAGGGAGAAGTGGGTGTCCATGAATGCAAACGTAGCACAATGTCATTTGGTGTTATTTATTTTTAAAGCTTGGAGATAAAGTCCTATTATTTTTTTCAGATGTTTTATTCACAATCAGTTATAGGAGAAAAGGGAACACCATTTCTCAAAAGTATCAGATAATTCTCTAAGAAAAAATAGATAGTCAATATATAAAAAAACAAAATCGGACCATGAGACAATTTAAGTTGTCTGGAATGGAAGAGCACATGGCCATGGCTGATCTCAGAGGGTAGTTTCAGTGTGCACTGAAAGGACATTGTAGCATCTCATTGGTGGCCAGCTGCATAGGCTTTCATAATGGATTCTTGTGTTTTCAGTCTTGATTTCTGTTGATTATCTGAAAACTGTTAGAATTATAAGTGTTTTCTTTTTATATATTTTTAAACACTTGTGCATTTTGTGTCCTTTTTTGCTTATCTCTTCATTTTGAAATAGTACTGTGTCAGAAAAAAAATATGGCAATTTCTAAAGCAGTTTGGGGTAAGATAAAAACTGCAAAAATTATACTGTATTTTTGTCATTTTCTCTTCTGTTTCTTTGCTATTATATTTTTTTCTATGCTTGTTTTTCTTTTTATATGCCTCCATAGCCCATTGGAAATTGAAGCTTCTGTATTAGCTGTTATAATTATTTCTGATTAATAAAGCATCCCATTAAGCATATTATGTCTGTTCATTTTCTTTTCACTAAAATGATTCAGTTGTCAAATTGACGAGGTTAAGAGGTCTTTTATTTTAAAAGTTTGAAAATTGGTATTCTAATATACATATATCAACTGTTATATGCTAGTAGAATAATTTAAATAAAGACTACTATTTTGATTTTTTAAAATTTACTCTTACCCTTAGGCAATGTATGTTTCATATTTTAAAATAGAACTTCTGTCAAAATCTCTCAATATATTGCAAAAATACTTAATATATTCATTTATGTTCAGATTTATATTGGTCTTATATAGTGACTTTATTTAAATTTGTGTAACTGTAAAATCAAGTCATTAATTTTCTTAATTCAGGTAGATTTTAATATTAAAGCTAAAATGTTTTTTGGCTGAATTAAATAAACTGTCATTATATATTGATAACATACATCAGAGTTAATTGTTTGGTGATAACCTGAGGGCCACATTATAAGGGGACAGGTGTTATCAGGGAAGTAATCTCCAAGTAGAAGGTATAGATCAGTACACAAGACTGTACTCCAAGATGCAATCATTAAAGTTAAGCTATACTGTAAAATCAAGATTTTTTTTTTTTAAGTATCAGAATACTCATTCTAAAACATATGGGCCCTTGGTAATGTGGGAAAGAAAGAAGAGAAAGACTAAAGGTAAATGTATGCCAGGAAATACGACAATCTCCCATAAGAGTAAAATAATTCACAAGCCTAGGGGTTAAGATAACTGGGATATGATCTTAGACACATTGCTTGTGTTTGAGGCCGCAGTTCCTCAATCAAGTAGGTCAAGGAGGAGAAAAAGGCTAATGCAAATACAAGAGCAGCTAGACAAGTAATGTGGCACATTTGCAAGGGATTAAGCCTTCAGAGGATATTAGGAGAGAACTCTGCAAGTAGAAATACTGGGATCAGGAAATGGCAATATTGAATTAATGGCAATGGTTTTAAATTTTGAACAGGGAAGAATTTGAGTTAAAGAAAGGCTTCTTGGCACCGACATTAGCTAAGGAGAAGTCTGGCTCCAAATCAGAGTACTTTTAAAAATTACGTGATATTATTCCATATAATTGACTATATGTCATATGTATGTATATACATGCCTGTATATAATAAAGCATAATTACCTAAGTAAACCCTACCCCAACTACAAAATAGAATATAATGAAAGCCATTGAAAAGATCGGTATGCTTCTCCTCGCTATGAATTTCATGTTTATAATTTCTTCTTACATATATATATATATATATATATATATATATATATTTATTTATTTATATATATAAATATATGTGTATATATAAATATAAATATATATATAAAAGTAGAAATGTGTAAATATATACACATTTATACTTTTACCATGTATAAGAATAATTTCACAAATGCAAGTTTTACTATTTGGAGTTTATGAAAATGGTATATACTTTAGTTTCCTGAAACTTCTGTGTACATTTACCACACATACAAGAAATTAAAAATATCATATTGGTAATTTTGCTGTTTCAAGCTTTATAAAAATGGTATTATATTTAGGCTTCTGGCTTTTTCTTTACTTATATCCATTCATATTGTAGCTATTGTTCCTTGATTTTCACTACAGCATTATTCTGTGGAATGGAAAGACTTCAATTAAAAATCTTTTTTTCTACTTTAGTGAACATTTGAATTTTTATGTTTATTTTTTTTTTAAGTTTTATTGGGAACATTGCTGGTCAGCTTTATCAGATAATTTCATACTGTTTGCAGTTAATGTGATGTAATTGACCAATTTACAGTCTCACCAACAATATATGCATTGCTTCCTATATAAATTTGAAAGTTTGATTCTGTCAGACTTAATTCTTCTATTCAAGTGGGAGGTAGTATGTAACTTGTTGAAGTGATCTCGATTTTTATTTCCTTTGTTGCTGATGAAGTCAAATATCTCTTTGTATTATTTATACCATTACAGTTATTTTTCATTTGTAAAGTTCATATCTTTTGTCAATATTTATATTAGTTTGTTTTGTATTGCAGTAAATATATACTGAGAATTCTAATTATATTTTTCAGTTATAATGATTTTAAATATGTTCTGATATTGTGTAGCTTTTCATTTGTCAAAACCTTCTAGCCAAAGGACACTGGGAACAGTAGTTGAACAAGTTTGCTTATTCATTGCTCTTTGCAGTGGTGAACATATACCACGAGAATCATGACATGTCAGAAAGAAAGCATTATAAAAGTCTTATCATAGGATTCAGGCTTTTATTAGATGATTTTGAGGAGACCTGAAGGAAGCGAGTTCTGTTCCAGACTAGATTCTGTCAAGAAATGGTGGTAATCCTATGAGTAACTGGAAATCTTAGGAGGGAACGTAAGTGTGAGGCTAAAGCTATAATTGATGAGAAGTAGCTGTTATCAGGTTAGGGTGATGTTTATTTTTGTGATTTGGAAAATGTTTGTATTTTTTACTGTGTTTCAACATGATTATAAAGTTATAGGAGGCTGAATAAAGATTCCCAAATATGTCCATGCTCTAATCCCAAGACTTTGTTCATGTTATTTGACATGAAAAAGGACTTTTAGATGGGATTTTCAATTGAGGGGATTATACTGACTATGTGGATGGGTACTAAATGTAATTACAACTGTCCTTATAAGAGTCAGAGGAAGGTTCCGGTATAGAAGGAAAAGCAATGTGACTACTGAACCAGAGATTAGAGTAATGTAGACACAAGCCAAAGAATGTTGACAGCCACTAGAAGCTGGAGAAAGAAAGAAAGAAAGAGATTTTCCTCTGGAGTCTCCCTAATGCACCACCCCTACCAGTGCCTTGATTTTAGCCCTTTGACTCATTTTGGATCATTATACAACAAAAATCATTAACTTCTTTTTAGTGGTAGAGCAGGTGTTTTAACAAACAGTCATTAGGGTCTAGGTTTATTCTTATGTTTCCAAATGCAGCTGCACAAATGAAAAACTACATGTCTGTTTTTGTTCTTTTTGCCTTTATCAAATTTTCTTAGTGATATCTTTATAAACAATACAGAAGTATTTGAGTTTTTTTTTTTTAATCACAAAATCTGTAAAATTTGTTAGCTATTCACATTTAGATCTAAGGACTTGAATTGATTTTGAGATATAATACCTTTGACCTACTATTTGTTTTTGTAATAGTTTGAACCTTACTATCCACTGAGATCTTCAGACGGTTAATTCAATGAATAACTGTGGAAACCTAGTTGGTGTGAAATACTTGAGCATAGTTCTTGCCTTCCCTGCAGTCTTAGATGATAGAATTTACCACAAATAAGGCAAATGATAAATTTAAACTATATCTTCTATGAAATGGAAGATAATATTTATACAATGAATCAAAACATTTACTAATAACTAGTAATGAAATTAGTTTCAAATATGAAAAAACAACACTTAGAAAAACAGTTACATAGTTTTTACTTCCTCTGTATTCACTGTTGTCAAAGCATGAACTATGAAAAATCCAGTATTAGATGTTACTTTAATGGCCCCAAATGGTTTTTTGTATCCAAGCTCTTATATAGGTTTCACTCACATGGCTCTGGTCTTTGCTGTTATATCTTTGCTTTGACCAATGAGGCATCAGAAAACATGGCACAAACAGAAGTTTAATAAGCCAAACACTGGGGTTTTCTCACTTGAAACATTCTGTAACCATGTAAGGAACCTGTGGAGACTACATGGAGAGAGAGACTAGCTGACATCCATCATCCACACCCAGATATGTGAGACCCATCTGAACCCCTCTATCCACAGTTGGGATGCTTTAGTACTCTAGGAGAGACTTTAATAATCTTGTCATCAAGTATAGATTTTGTTAGAAAGTATGCTATGACTTGACAGTAAATATTCATAATGTAAAATGCATTTTACATTATCAATTTCAATTTGGTAAAGTCTCTCAATCACAATCTCTTAAACCAGAGGTCCCCAGCATTTTTGGCACTAGGGATCGGTGCTCCTATGAGAATCTCATGCTTCATGATATGAGGTGGAGCTGAGGTGGTGATGCTAGTGCTGAGGAGTGGCTGCAAATACAGATTAAGCTTTGTTTGCTGGCCCGTCGCTCACCTCCTGCTGTGCGGCATGGTGTCAAAGAGGATGTGGACCAACATCGGTCCGTAGCCAGGGGGTTGGGGACCCCTGTCTTTATCTATATTTATATAATTTATACATTTACCTATATATCTGATACTTCTCCTGGTTATTCCTGTGAAATCCACAAATATCTGATAGGCAATTATAATATTTTATTGTTCATGACGTGATCAAGTTTTAGCTTTTTTTTTCTTCACCCTCAGAAAATAAACAGTGCTAATATTCCTAAATTTTTATTTTTATAGAGTAAACTGCCCATAGCCTTAACACAATGTATTGTATAATTAAGTATTTTGCACAGTGTGATTTTGTGGTCAAAATTACTCTGGAAGATATTCACTTTCTTATGAAAAGTTAGTATCTGGGCATAGATCTGGAAAATAAGAAAAAAAAACTAACATTATTTTTTTAGAAAAAAATAAAATTAGATTTTTATAGTATACACACATAAATTTCAACCTAATAGGTTATTAAACATAAGTTAATATAAATTTATATAGCAGAGAATGATTGTAGAATCTAGTGCATGACTAAAGATGTCCCTATGCTTGGCATAAAACCTGGAAGCCTTATAGGTAAGTGCTGACAAATTTGATCTTATTACCAAAAATATTTACCACAAATTAATTTAAGATACATTTATAAATTTTACATTTCATGTAAAAATAAAGCAATTTCTAAAGAAAAAAATTTAAAAGGCTATAATCTGATATTTTTTAAAAGTAAAAACAAATCACTAATAAATATCTGCTAATCTATGAATTAATAAAACAAAAATATAACAATGAAATATTAATAAGTGGAATATTTAAACACTGTATTAAATTTATAGAAGGCACTCAGATTCTACTGATGGAAATTTTAACTAAATAAAATTTTTGAGACAACTTGTTAATATCTATCAAAATTTGAAATGATATATTGTGACAATCTTATTATGTCACCCTAAGGGTATGACCAAGTGGTGTGCTGGAGTCCAGTTATACCAGCTCACAATATCTAATTCTTAAATTTTCAGGAATTTTGGGAGGTAATTTATAAATCAAATCATTTTTAAATATTAAGTTATGTAAATGGATTAAATTGTGTTAAAAACAAAATTCAACACTTGATATCATAATTATTCCACTATATTTTACTATAATTTCTGGTCTTAAAGTTATTAACATCTGTTCTTTTGTTCCTTTATAGTGAAAGTACTCTATAATAATGTGTACTGCTGTTCATCTCTTCAATTCTATTTACAATGTCATACTATGAGACATGGTGGGAGTATTTATACCATAGAAATCATGAGATTTTTTGGATACATAAATTATGGAATATTAAAAAGTCAATAAAATAGTTATCAATGGACAGAGGATAAGAATAAGTTAGATGGGGATTAGAGGTGAGAGTGAATCTTTTCCTTTTACATATTTGACATGCATTTTTTTAACCAATAAAGTCCATAAAATTTAAAACTGCTAGAAACAGACTTTTGAATCAAACAAAAAAATTTTCTTGAGAAGCATAAATATGTAACTAAATTAGAAAAGACCTCCAATATTCTAAATATTTTGTCTAAGCAGAATATTATTTTAGATTTAGGAGAGAGAAACATGTTATATGTTCTTCTAATAATGGGCATTAAAATTGTGGTAATAGAGTTTAAGATAATTGCTTTTTTATTGAAAACATTACCTACTTAGTGGGCCTTTTGACATATTTTAAGTACTGAAAGTACTGAACTTAACCGTGAAGAATCTTGCCAAATCAGAACTCCAGAAGTGGACCAATGCAGCATTTCTCTTATCACATGTTCTTTGACTTCAATTTGTTATTTCAGCTTTTTATATATTATAAAGGTTTAAAAACCATCATAAATTCTAGTTGTGCATTGAAATTCATGACACAAACCTACTTTCTGTGATATTTCTTTGAATAAAATAAGCTATTTAACAGGAAACCCAGATGCAAAATCATGTAGATTCTCAAATGAAATTAAACAACTCTTTAGGGACCAGCTTGACACTTTGTGCTTATATCTCTCCTTTTCTCATTGCTTTATTTATAATCTAATATTTAAATTTTACTGTAAGAAAAGTAAAAGGATCATGAAACCACTTGTAGTTGTTTTTATTGATAGTCTGTATTTAAAATAGAAATGAAATAGTGATTCAAGCAAAATTTGTTTTCTGAAGTGCATTTGTATTTATTTATTATGTTCTTTTCTTGGAAGAGAGAATTTTCAGTAAAATAAGTATTCTATTGCCATTCTTTATTTAATCTTATTCTAAGATCTAGAACAGACTAAACATTTTGGGGATATTGTTCAGAAGTCAGAGAATTCAGTAGCCTGCAGGGTCTTAATTAGAACTAATTTTGGATTCTTTTAAATTCCTTGGCTATATAAGCTTATTTTTGAGCACCAGGTTGTAACTCATATTTTTCTTGAGTAATATATCTAATACTGCAGAAGATTAAATTTTATTCCCAGCCTAAGGAAAGACAATCACAATGCTAGACCAAAGTCAAAAGATTATAGAATAGACTAAAAGAGAAATAAATAAATAAATAAATAAATAAATAAATATATATATATATATATATATATATATATATATATATATATATATGTTTATATTTCACTCTTTATATCTTGCTTTTGATTTATGATTATTTCAGGGCCTTCGGGGGCTGTGTTTATATTGTCTCAAAGCCCACAGAGTTTGATATTTTCTTTTAAGTTATATGGATTTTCTTTTTCTGATCAGTTTTTGCTCTTTCAAAAGGCCTATCGAGTTCATCTTCTTGAATTCTACATTACTTGTATTTAAACATTTATCCCAGCTTAGAAATTTAGAATGCACCTCCATTCTTCCTACATTATATTAATATTATATTAATAGTCTAACTAATATGTTTCCTCAAACATAACACAAATTAGGATCTGACAGAAAACCTTATGAAATTAGAAAATAAAGCTTGCAGCATCTTGTAATTTGGTGTCATCAAGTCATCTTTTAAATATGCTCCTCAAAAAAGCCAATCAGCAATTGTCACATGGCTGAGGGTCAGGAAATTGACTAATTCATTTAACAAACTTTTTCCATGCATATTATTGTAATACTTCTGAATATGATTTCAAGATAAAGTAATTCTGATTTGTAATTTATTTAGATTTTTCTTTAACATGAAAAAAGTTCTCAAAAGTTTTTTTCTTATGGAAACCGATTTTCTTGTAGTCTTCTCAGAGAGTGTATGGTTTTGCTCTCACAGCCTTCATGCCTTGGGGTGTGGAGGTATCTACTTTGTTGCATATTGCACCTTCTAAGTCACAGTTTATGATTTCTCTCTCAAAAACCTATTTTAAATGTACTTATGAGGTTTCTGTATTTGCCACCCATCTTTGTTGCAGTATTACTGACCTCATAGTTATACTTGTTGTATGTTTTAACCCATTATACATTGTCTTCCTCTCTACTGCTCTTCTGAGTAGCATTGCTTGGCAACTTTAATACCTACATACATTACCCATATTCTTGTCATTAACCAGCTCACCTCCAAAGATCTCATTTTACTCCCAATCACCCACTTTTATAACTTCAGTCCAGATCTCACAACTAATAACACTGCATTTGAAACCTTGATTTTTAATTTTTTGTTGCCATTGTATCCTATTTCACAGTGTTGTAAATGGATGTTGAAAATTTTCCTACAATGAAATATTAGTTCATATGCCTATTTTAGTCTAACTCTCTTATCTGTGCCCTAGATTCCAGCCCCTCTCTTCTCTTCCTACTTTGCCTCTGCAATTATCTCTTTTCACCTGTATTATAAATTGCTTTTTAAATTAATTCCCATCATAATAAAAATGCATTTTATCTACCATAAAATTAAAATGATTTTGTCTTCAAGTTCTCCTCTATCTTCTGCTCAATCCTCTGTCAACCATTACAAGGTAGTTCTCCAAAAGTAGTGTCTGTCCTAATGTGTCTACTTCCTACATTCCTTTCTCTAGTTCTTCCTCTAACTCAATCTAATAAGTTATAATTTTGACCACTGAAACCATTTTTATTGAAATCATCAAATCTCATTTTTCCTTTTGCCACATTGTCTTAGCAACATCTGTGTCTTATTAACTCTTTTGGCTTTAGGATCCTACACA
The DNA here is from genome assembly GCA_004027375.1 of Macroglossus sobrinus. Taxonomy (NCBI): domain Eukaryota; kingdom Metazoa; phylum Chordata; class Mammalia; order Chiroptera; family Pteropodidae; genus Macroglossus; species Macroglossus sobrinus. The sequence continues at coordinate 242,048 of PVKZ01001329.1, forward strand.
CTTTATATTTTTATCTTACTTTATGGCTACTTATTCTAAATTTCCTTTTCTGAATTTGCTTATGCCAAAACATTTGAGACATTCTTGGAAACATCTCTTTAGCCTCTTTTGTTCTCTATCTACATCCTTTATCAGATGATTTTATTAAGGTATGAGATTTTAAATATCACAGGTATACAACTAATTTTAGACGTAGGGTCCTTCTCAACTGAGCTCCAAATGTATATATTCCACTACCTTTTAAACACCTATGTTTGGATATCTCATAGAATTATCCTTGGTCTTCTTCTTTATTCCTGCTTAAAATATAAGATCCTTAACATAACCTGTGGGAAAATCCCTGACCTAAACCTGACCACCTTGACAATTTCATGTCTGAATTATCTTCGCTGTTCTCTCTTTGCTCTAGCTACATTGACCTCCTTGCTGTACTTAAAACTACCACCTATTTATGTTTCTCTGTCTTTGATACTATTGTTTTTACTATAATAATTGTTCTCATGTGCCTGTAACCACCTAGTAGTTCCACATACTTCAGGTCTCTTTTCAGTTGTTTCTGCCTTAGATAGACCTTCCCTGATCACCCTGCATACCTTCATTTTTTCCATATATTTAATTACAAGTGAAAATTATATTATCTATTCATTGATCTCATTTTAAATTATTTCTGGCCCCATAAAATTTAAATGCCATGATAGTAGGTCTTGGTTTTGTTCATGTCTTTATTTCCAGATTCTGGGACAGAGCTTCACACATTGTATACAGAGCAGATTTTATTAATTATTTTATTCAGGAGACATTTTTAGAAACCAGATATACATTTTTTAAAATTCTACAGAAAGACACCAAATTTAAGGAAGCATTATTGAGAAACATCAGTCCCTAATCGTTATTTGTTCAAAGATGGAATAATAATATTTAAATACAGAATCCTTTTTCATCAGAAGGAACATCTGCCTGCTCCATAAAAATAGACATTTTATTTATTATAATTTTTAGGAAACCACCAATTACAATATATGATACTGTTTGAATCCTTTACCATTTATTTTACCTTTATTTTAGAGTTGAAGCTGGTTGTGGATACTTATGTACAACATATCAGTTATTAATTTATTAAGTTCTACTTGTCCAATCTTGATTCATTTATTTTAAAATATTAATACATTCATTCTGATAAGGCAACATATTTATAAGATAATTCTCTTGTTGGAAGAAAATACTTCTAATCTCTTAAAGCTTACATAGAGGCCCTGTGTCCAGAGACTCTCTTTCTATTTGTCTATCTATCTATCCCAATAAAATTGTCTCAGTGAATGTATGTAAACATCTCAAATAAGACCCTGCTACTTCCCATGTATGTTTAAATTTTCACTTGATATTTTGTGAAAGTATTACCGCTTCCTGGATTTCCCATGGTTCTAATGATAAGTAGACTAGTTCCCCTTGAGAAGAAAGAAATTGAGTTCTATTTGGGGAACGTCAAAAGGTTGACTCCATTACAAGTATGTGTCAGTGTTAGTCCTCTATGTATTTGGAATTATTCATCATCTGTATATGAGCCTCCTGAGGGAATAGTAATGCACCAAAGTAGTTTAAGAGAAAATTGGTTCATTATTTCTAAAACAAAGTTATTTTCTCACTGAAGGATTCTATAGTTTAGGTCAATAGATGATTTGAATAAGTTTTATGTAATAAGAACTGGGTTAAGTGCTAGGAAATAAAAAAATAAATAAAAAATGCCTCCTGCTTTTAAGGAACTTAAAATCTAGCAGGCTGTGGGAGTATCAGACATACAAACATGTAGATTGAGTTCAACGTGATAATGTTTATGATTAATGAGTTAAAATAAATTACCATATGGCAACTTTTTCAAGTCAAATCTCTGTTGAGATTTGAGTAACATAATGAAGACAAGCAGCAATACAGGTAACAGTGACTTGAGAGATTTTACTATCATCCTGAAGCTGTCTAGAAAGAGATAAGAATAACTTCAGCTTTCCTAGAGAGGAAATCATTCACAAAAATTTGACAGATAAGCCCCAGCAGGGTATATTTCCAATCTTTCCTCACAGATTATTTTTAAATAATATTTTTACACATATTATTTATAAATATGGGCAGAAAGGATCTTTTTGGGAGGAGCAAAGATTTCTAGGAAAAAAGGTATGCAGGCAAGTGGAAATGTTTGTCATGGTTTCTTTACAGGGCATGGGGATTTGTACCATATAAGTTCTCAGCTTCATCTTAATAACTCTTGACATATAATGTCTATAGCAGATCAGGCTGCACAGCTCCCAAATTCTTCTAGCCCTTAGGGTGTTAGGGAGTGTAGGTTATGTAGAAACTGGTGATAGGAATAAAATGTAATACTTTACAATATATTTTGTGTGAGATTGAACACTTGATAAAAATGTGATGTATACCAATAGCTTTATAACTTCTCTGTGTCAGTTATAAATATTTCTCAGTTAAATATAATTTAAGAGAAATTTCCAGAGGCATATTTTGGAAGAGGAGAGGGATTCTCTTCACTACCTATCCTGCCTTAAAAGCACTTTTCAGAAACTTTAGCTGAAACATATAATTCAAAGAGAACCACTTAAACAATGCCTTTATTCTTTGTAATGTGAAAAGATATTAGAAAACATTATACTTTTTAAAATTTATGGTATAGATCTTTGGAAACATGGCAGAGTAAGAGATATTCCCAGATCTCTCCCCTTGAAACAACAGTAAGCTGAATATCTAAAATTCAACAAAAAACACCCAAACTGCACACCAGCATGTCTGAGCATGAGATCTGCACTTAAAAGCTACCACAGGTCACTATCCTGGGTGTGGGCAGTGGATTGGGAGAAACAAAGAAGCTGCCTCTTGCAACCAGAACTCCCTGTAGGGGAAAGGGAAGGGGAGACAGTGAGTTCCCTAAATAGCCCTGCCGGGGAAAGCTGTGAGCTCCTCCGGCTGGCCTAAGGCAGGGCCCAGTCATTAGGACAGAAGGCAGAGAAGCAGAACAGCAGAAAAACAACAGTTGATTTTTAATAGCTGCAGTTGCAAAACCAAGGCTGAGCCACAGCCCCCAACCTCCAACTACGAGGGCCCCTCCCTCCATACCCTCCAATACAGAAAGCCTCAGAGCCCCAAGGGAATCTAAGCAAATGCTACCCAAACTGTCGATAACACTGACAGGAACTGAGATGAGTGTAGCGAGAGTGATTAAATACCTAGAAGAAAAAAAATAGACATTATTAAGACTTCATATAAAGCAGAGATCCAAGAGGCTTAGACAACACCTACTAGAAAGCAAAAGAAAAACACCTTCTTTGCAACAGGCTAGTGACCATTAAATAATTCAGGCTGGTACTTCTGAAATGACTCAGTGAATTTCGAAACAAGTCATATCACCAATTTCAGGAACTGGAAAAATACCTAAATGAGCAGAGCAAGGAGATTGAAACCCTCAAAAAAAAAAAAACCAAAACAAAACAAAACAAATAGAACTTCTAGAGATGAAGAACACATTGCAAGAGTTGAAAAATGAAATAGCAATCTTGGGAAATAGAGTCGACCAAATAGAGGAAAGGATCAGTGATATCGAAGACAGAAATCTAGAAATAAATCAGAAGGAAGAAGAGAGAAACAGAAGAATGAAAAATAATGAAAGAGAAATTCAAGAACTAGCTCAGGAGAGGAAACGTAAGAATAACAGGCATTATTGAAGCCACAGAAAAAGAGCAGGGACTAGAAAGCATTTTTAGGCAAATAGTTGATGAGAATTTTCTAAATCTAAGGAATGAGCTGGAGCTTGGAATTGAAGTCAACAGAACACCCAAGTATCTCAACTGAAAAAGGCCTTCACCAAGACATATTGTATTAAAATTTTCAAAAATCAATGACAAAGACAAAATTCTCAAGGCAGACAGGGAGAAGAAAATGGTAACTTATAAAAGTAAACCCAATAGATTATCCTCGGACTTCTCAGCGCAAAACTTACAAACCAGAAAGGAATGGAATCAAATATTTAAACTATTAAGTGAAAGGAAACACCAACCTAGAATAATGTATCCAGCTAAGCTCTTCTTTAGATATGAAGGAAAAATTAAGACCTTTCCAGACATACAAAAATTAAGGGAATTCTCCACTACAAGCCCTGCACTACAGGAAATAACGAAAGGGGTCAGTTTCGCTAAAACAAAATAACAAAACAAACAAGCAAACAAATAAAAAAAACATAATTAGGAGTAAAGTGACTATCAGGCAAATAAAAGCAGAAGAGTGTAAACCTTACTGAAAATGGGGCATTATAAGCTTAAATAATAAAAAAGAGAATTGTTATAACAAGATAGTAATGAAAGTTCAGCATACATAGGAACAAATTGAGATAACAATGACTGAAAAGGGGCAAATTCAAAGATCCAAATTTACAAAAGGGGATGGAGATAAGACATGCACAGAAGAAAATGGATGACTTTATATATATATAACTATTCTTTATATATTTTTAATGGTAACCATACACCAAAGATTCAGAACTGAAGTATATAACATAAAACAAGAAGGACCAGAGGCAAAACCCACAAAAGCCAACCAAAATAAAGAAAACAGAAACACAAGTACAAGGAAGCAATGGAAATACCAAGCTACCAGAACGCAAAAGATAAAATGGCTATAAGAAGACCTCATATTTCAATAATCACCCTAAATGCAAATAGGCTGAACTCACCAATAAAAAGGCACAGAGTTGCAGAATGGATAAAAAACAAAACCCAACCATATGCTACCTCTAGGAGACACATCTCAGCTCCAAAGACAAATATAAACTCAAAATGAAAGGGTGGAAAATGATATTTTAGCAAATGGCATTCAGAGAAAAGTGGGAGTAGCGGTGCTAATACCAGATGAAATAGGCTTCAAAATGAAAAAGGTAAAGGTACTGAGGGACGCTTCATAATGTTAAAGGGAATCATGCAACAGGAAGATATAACACTTATTAATATTTATGCTTCCAATCAAGGAGCCTTGAAACAGGTAAAGCAATTACTAACAGAACTAAAGGGAGAAACAGACCAAAACACTATTATAGTACAGGTTCTAAATACCCCACTGTCAGATATAGATAGATCATCCAAACAGAAAATAATTAAGGATATAATGTCTTTAAATAACACATTAGACCTACTGGACATAATTGACATTTATAGAGCTTTTCATACCTAAACAGCTACTTATACATCCTTCTCTAGTGTACATGGAACATTCTCAAGAATAGACCACATACTGGGACACAGAGATAGCCTCAACAAATATAAGAGGGTTGAAATCATACCAACCATATTCTCTGATCATAATGCTTTGAAACTAGATCAACTGCAAAAAAAAGATCAAGAAGAACTACAAATACATGAAGATTAAACAACCTGTTACTGAAGAAAAAATAAGTCAGAGAAGAAATAAAAAGAGAGATCAAGAAACAAATGATAATGATAGTACAACATAGTAAAACTTTTGGAACACGGCAAAAGTGGTCATAAGAGGAAAGTTTATATCATTACAGGCCTATCTACCAAAATAAGAATGAGCCCAAATAAACAATTTGACCTTTCATTTAAAAAATACTAAAAAAGAAGAACAAATAAATCCTAAAGTCAGCAGAAGGAAAGAAATAATCAAAATTAGAACAGAAATAAATGAAATTGATAACCAAAAAACAATAGAAAAAATAAATGCAACAAAGAACTGGTTCTTTGAGAAGGTTAATAAAATTGACAACCTACTGGCTAGACTCAATAAAGAAAAAAGAGAAAAGACACAAATAAAATCAGAGATGAAAGAGGAAATTATGACAGATATCACAGAAATACAAAGGATCATACAAGAATACTATGAAAGAAATTGTATTAAACATGGCAGCGTGAAACACATTCCCAGATCTCTCCCCTTGAAACAACAATAAGCTGAACACCTAAAACTAAAAAAAAAACAAAACTGCACACCAGCACATCTGTGCATGGGATTTGCGCATAAGAGCTACCACAGATCAGAACCCTGGGTGTTGTGTGGTGGACTGGGAGAAACAAAGAAGCTGTTTCTCATAGCCAGAACTCCCTGTAGGAGGAAGGGTAGGAGAGAAGAAGCGACAAGTTCCCTGAAAAGCTCTGTCTGAGAGTGCTCTGAGCTCCACGTGGCTGGCAGCAGAGCCCAGTCATCAGGGCAGAAGGCAGAGAATCAGGGATGGCAGAGAACCTCTCCTCCCCCCATACTCTCTGAGATTGAACGCCATGGAGCCCCAAGGGAATCTGAGCAAATGCTATCGAAACTGTCACTAACACTGACAGGAACTGAGACTGAGGATAGCGAGCATGATTAAACATCTATAAAGAAAAAAAAAAGAATACTATGAAAAAATATATAACATCAAATTTAATAACCTAGAAGAAATGGACCAGTACTTAGAAAAATAACAATCTTCCTAGACTGAATCAAGAACTAGAAAATCTAAATAGGCCAATCAGCAGTATGGAAATTGAAACAATCATCAAAAACCTACCAAAAAGTAAAAGTCCAAGACCAGATGGCTTCACCAGTTAATTCTACCAAACAAAGAGGATTTAATACCTATTCTCTTCAAACTCTTCCAAAAAATCAAAGAGGAGGCAATACTTCCCAACTCATTTTATGAGGCCAATATTACTTTGATACCAAAACCTGGTAAAGGTAACACAAAAAACAAAACTACAGACCAATATCTCTCGTGAACACACATACAAAAGTGTTAAATAAGATAACTAGTGAACTGAATGCAGCAACATACTAAAAAGATTATACACCACAATCAAATAGGCTTCATCCTAGAAGCACAGGGATGGATTAACATACAGAAGTCAATTAATGTGATACACCACATAAACAAATTAAAAAATAAGAATCATATGATCACATCAATAGATGCAGAAAAAGTCTTCAACAAGATACAGCATCAATTTATGATTGAAACACTTAACAAAATTGGTATAGAAGGAAAGTACCTTGACATAAAGGCCATCTATGACAAACCCTCAGCCAACATTATACTTAATGGTGAAAAACTAAAAACCTTTCCTCTAATGTCAGGAAAAAGGCAAGGCTGTCCACTATCGCCACCATAATTCAATATAACATTGGAGGTCCTGGTAAATGCAATCAGACAAGAGAAAGATATAAAAGGCATCCAAATAGGAAATGAAGAAGTCAGACTGTCACTCTTTGTGGATGACATGATTTTCTATGTATAAAACCCTAAAGACTCCACAAGAACACTACAATAAGCAAATACAGTAAAGTTTCTGGATACAAAATTCATGTTCAAAATTCATAGCATTCCTATACTCTAATAATGAAGTGTCAGGAAAGGAAGTGGAAAAATAATTCCTTTTGAAATTGCAACAAAAAGAATAAAGTACCTAGGACTGAATCTAATGAAACATATGAAGGACCTATATAATGAAAACTATAAGACCCTATTAAAAGAAATCTAAGCAGGTACAAGAAATGGAACATTATTCCATGCCCTTGGGTTTGAAGAATTGACATAGTTAAAATGACTATATTACCTAAAGCATTATACAGATTTAATGCAATCCCTATCAAAATCCCATTTGCATTTTTAAAAGAACTGGAACAAAAATATCATCAGATTTATATGGAAGCATAAAAGGCCCCAATTACCAAAGCCATCCTGAGAAAAAAGAACGAGGCTAGAGGCATCACTCTGCCTGACTTCAAATTATACTACAAAGTGACAATAATCAAAACGGCATGATATTGGCAACAAAACAGACACATGGACCAGTAGAACAGTCAAGAGTCCAGAAGTAAACCCATATTTATATGGTCAAATAATTTCAACAACAATAATAAAAAAAAAACTTACAGTGGAGAAAGGAAAAACTCTTTAATGAATGATGCTGGGAAAACTGGAAAGCCACCTGCAAAAGAATGAAACTAAACTGTTGTCTATCACTACACACCAAAATTAACTCAAAATGGATTAATGACTTAAATATAAGATCTGAAACAACAAAAAGCATAGAAGAAAACATAGGAACTGAACTCAAGGACCTTAGACTTATAAGTGATTTTATGAATTTGACCTCAAAAGCAAGGGAAGTAAAAGCTAAAATAAATGAATGGGACTACATCAAACTGAAAAGCTTCTGGTCAGAAAAATAAACCATTAACAAGATAAAAAGACAACCATCTGAATGGGAAAATATATTTACAAGCAACACTTCCGATAAGGACCTAATATCCAAAATATACAAAGAACTCATACGACTCTATAACAACAAAAAAAGATCCAATAAAAAAATAGGCAGAGAACCCAAACAGACACTTCTTCCTGAAAGACATACAAATGGCCTACAAATATACGAAAAGGTACTCAACGTTGTTAGCTATTAGGGAAATACAAATAAAAACAACAATGAGAGATCATCTCACACCTGTTAGAATAGCTATAATCAATAGGACAAACAATAGCAAGTGTTGGAGAGGATGCAAAGGAAAAGGAACCCTCATATACTGTTGGTGGGACTGTAAATTGGTACAGCCACTATGGAAAACAGCATGGAGGTTTCTCAAAAAACTAAGAATTGATCTACTATATGATCCAGGAATCCCTCTACTGGGTATTTACTGCAAGGACTTGAAAACCCATATCTGAAAAGATATTTGCACATCGATGTTCATAGCAGCATTTATTCACAATGGCCAAGATATGGAAGCGATCGAAGTGTGCTATGATAGTTGATTGGCTAAAGAAGCAGTGGTACATATATACAATGGAATTTTACTCAGCCATAAGAACAGATGAAATACTGCCATTTGTGACAACATGGATGGACCTCAAGATAATCATGCTAAGCAAAATAAGCCAGACAGAAAAAATGGAAATCACATGATATCACTTATATGTGGGATAAAAGCAACAAATGAACAAGACAGACAAAAAGAGACTCATGGACATAGACTATAGACTAGTGGTTACCAAATGGTATGGCATTAGGGAGGAGGGGTATGGTCAAAGGAAGTCAAATATAGGAGGGTAGGGGAAGGTTGAAGTGGGTAACAGGAATCAAATATATGGTAGCTGAAGGAACTGGACTTTAAGTGGTAAACATACAACAAAATATACAGATGTCAAATTATAATGTACACCTGAATATTATATAATTGTATTAACCAATGTTACTCCAATAAACTTAATAAAAATAAATAAAATAAAATAAATATATAATTTAAAATATCTACCTTGTAAGGTTATAACGAGTATAATATCATATAACATGTGCGTAGGACCTAACTCATTCATGGTATATGTCATTAGCCTGTTTTTCCCCTTTGGTTTTATCACATACTTTGGTTACAAACACACTGACACTATTTAGTAATAAATAATGACATATAAAATATAATGTCATACTTATAAATCAAAATCTGCAATATCAAGCAGATAATAATATAGTCAAAGTTAGAAGAAATAGTCTAGTTTCTATTTGAAATTAGGATTTAATCTAATTTAAGATTTTAGGCATAATCTTTTAACACTTTTCCTCTTTTGATTAATTTTATTTTTGTATTTAGGACTAACATTGAATTTAAATGTTATTAAAGCATTGTAAAAAGACATGTTACTTAACACTTGGAGCAGATTCAGGATCTATTATATCTAGCTTATAAACTTATGTGATAGGTTAATAACACATAGGTTTTAGTCATGGTTTTGAATTGAATGGGCCAAGAAAAAGCTCAGAAGCAGGGAAAACATAAAGGTACATTGTTTTAAAAAGCTACAGAGAGAGAATCACTAATATGAGCAGTTGGGAGTTCACCCTTTACAATTTTGAAAGCGATGTGAGTTGTAGAGACAAAATTTAGACAGAATTGAGAACATTATTAACTGAGTTTCAAGGTAACACAGTCATTACACAGGGTAATGCTGGAACAAGGAGACTGTGCATAGGAACTGAATAGAATTAGAATGCTGAGGAAAGCAATTAGATAATAAGACACTCTACAGAGGACTTAGAGATGATATTAATACATTAAATCCAGGCCTGTGTGTGATCCATAATCTGATGTATTTTTAGTGAGGCAATACAAAGCAGGTGAGTAATGTATTTGAAAAATGAATAATTTTAGTAAACTACATAAACTCTCAACTTCAAGAAAAGTATGCTAGGAAAAAATATCTGGATTATAAATAAAAATAAAAGAAAAAGAAAAGTAAACAAGCACTCAAGTTCAATAACAAGTACTAGCCCTATATTTAGTAGAAAATAACATGGAATAAATTAAGAAATTTATGAAATTAAGAGACTTAACTAAGTTTTCTAGAAAGGAATATGGTTTAAAACAGAAGAAAAATGGAACAATGGAAGACTATGCATTCTGACAGCAAAATATTTCTGCTGTCATTGAAGTCAGCAAAAGTTACTCAATTCAGGGAAAAATTGAAGATCTCAGGGACATGTTTTTAGTTTTTAGGAGGGAGGAGTAGCACAGAACAGAGTTGTGTGTTCTAACTAGAAACCTGAGGAATCCATCTTCAAATATCTTAATAGAAACTCAAGGTCAGGATTCTATGATGAGTAATTCTCTACTAGAAGGAAATGTGAATACAATGCAAAAAAAAAAAATACCAAAGATGGTTTGAGTTTTATAATAACTAGAAACAAGAAGCAGGCAGTAGCGAAAGCCAAAGTTGAAAGCACAAAAAAACATCTGTTCATTAGAGAGAGAGAGAGCGAGAGAGAGAGAGAGAGAGAGAGAGAGAATGGCATGAAGAAAAAAAAAAACATATTGGGATATACAAAAAAATGGATTCAAAGGAGGAAAAGGGTCATTGTTGCAATTTTCTAGAATTTTGCAAGAAGATAGAAATATGTTAGGTATTACTCTCTGTGAAAGAAGGCAGAGAGCATAGACAGATTTTCCTTAAGAGATATTAATTATAATATCATCAACCACTTGGTGGACGATTTCTCACAATTGTCTTTAGATAGATTGATTTTTGATAATTGCTATAGACTAGAATCCTGGTAAGACTGAATGTAAGAAAATATTTATTTTTCTCCAAGGTTTTCACTACTCTCTATTTCTTAGAAATTCTGAGTCTTTTTTTTCTTTCATTTTTTGACAATAGTAGGTAATATGAATCTGGATTAAACTATGTATTGAGATATGAAAGGATTACTTTGTCCTTGGTTACTTGTTGTAGGGCCTGGAAATTTTTTTACATATTTATCATCTTTAAGCTCTAATAATCACATATTCATTATCATATTTTTGGCCTCTTTAAATCTTAAATGTATGAAAATTTTGAATTAATTCTAAAATTCTTAAGCAAAAAAATAACCAATAAAGCTGCCGATTAATCCAAATTCCACTCAAGTATCTAACAATGGCTGAGATTGATCAGCATTAAGAAAGTAGGTTGGAAAGAAATGTTGACATTTATTTATTTTGGATTTATCCTACAAGGAGATTACTTCTTACTGAATTTCAATGTCTATGTATTTGATAATAGAAAGGGTTTTTCATTGAACAAATTCTATCAGGTTTATATTGTTGACTTTCATCATCTCATGATGAGCTGTACTGGACAATTTGGGTATAATTTGAAATGAGGAATAGATGAGGAAATGGAGCTCCAGCCCATAGGACAGCTTTGCCTAAAATTAATTAATATATTGGAGTTCCGTAGGGCAAAAAGTTGTCCTGCTAAACAATGGTTTTTAAATATGCATGAGGGTTGGGTTTTGGTGGTGGTCTCATGAAAATAAGATCAATTTTGCATTAAATTTCTACACTCTTCCTCAAGAGGACAACCTCAGGATTGACAACAATCTGAACTACTAAACCTGATGGATTTAGAAAACCAAATCTGGGTCGTGTTAAAAATGCTATCCACTTGTTCTTTTTATTCTGAGCAGAGTTAATGGCTTTCAGAAAAAAAAAATGGAATTGTATTTTCTGTCTCTTTCTTCATTACACATAATTCAAAGCAGTTACATTGATCTGATCAACTATATTCTAAAGAAGGTCTATGTATATAAAATCAAAGTTATTTACTTCTCTTTTTATGATTGCCTACATACAGAATAAAGATACTCTTCTTTCTTTTATGACTTCTGTGCAGTATGCACACTTGTTGCAGAATGAGTTTCCAGATACAGCTCGAGAGACCTATCTATAGGTGATTCACTACTGGGGAAAAATGAGAGTGATGTAGCAATTTTGACAACTGATTGGATTAGGATCTGCTGGAAGACTCTGTCCCCAGTTAGTATTTGGGATATGAGGTGTTAGAATATGATACATTAAAACCTAGTTGTAGTCACATATTCAAGAGCCTTTTCAATAATAAAGCTGATATCCCCATCTGTTTGACACTTTTGCATGTTTTTCAATTATTCTATAACTGATAACATGAACAAATAGTATTTGTGGTTTTATATGCATGTATTACTTCATTTTTACCTTCCACTATCTCTTACATTTTACTCAATATGAATGAGTATCCTCATTCCTCAATGAAAATTCAGGCAAACAGCATGGACTTTCTGTTCATTATTTTGTATTTAACACTCTTATGGTTACTTTAACCCACTGAATATTTATGAACTAACACTATTAGTTCAGCAAATGGAATGTTCAACAGTACATAGATTTTTAAAGCCATGACATTACTTTCATTAATTACATTTGTACCTTTTCATAATGACCAACATGATTTTTAATCCCCTAAATACACTACATATATGATGCTTTTAGGTTTAAGGATGTGAAACCCACAGTTCTTCAAAGTAGCATTTTAACCTGGGTTAAATTAACCTGAAGAGGAAATACAAAAAGGAGCTAACCAGGGTACAATTACAACAAATACAGTATCAAAAACGCTGAGTTCATGATAGACCTAGTAGTAGACTTGAAAACACTGAGTAGGAAAGTGATAACATCAATATCAAGCATTTCAGTACCACCTTATAAATATTGCCATAATGGCATACTACCATAATTGTTATTTATTTATATTTTGTAAATGAAAATATTTTTAATATAAATAAATTTATCTATAATGGAAATTTTATCTAAGTACCATAATGAACTATAAGTATATTTTACATTTTGCAGGAAAAAGGTAAACGAAGTGTTCCATTTGAAAACTAAATGACACAGTATAGTAGCCACACAGAATTTTGTCTGTCCATTATATGTAATCTCTTTCTATCTTGAGGGAATTCCTCTCAGTGTGAGTGGTGGTGGTAGAAAGAATATACCTCGTACCATAGAAATTGAAAATGCCTTTGCAGACATCAAATATTTTGCTGATTGAGGCACCTGACCTGGATTTTTCATCTGGAGCTAGTTCTCTAGAGGATAATTCATTTTGTCTGAGGCAATGGCAATAGCAACAGACAGTTTCTTGGAGCAACAATGGCAGAACTGCTTACAATAAGGGCAGGAGTCTAAGTTAGAGGTGATGATGGTGTACACTGTGTTAGGTGGTTTAGCAGCTGCAGAAGCAGAAACAGAATCCTATGATACTCGTTTATTAGCATGGCTTTGTTGATAATTCTGGCTGACTAACCTCCCTGTATTCATTTTTTTTTTGTCTGAGATAATTTTCTCAAAATCCTAATAATTCATTGACTTTTCCATTTATTTTCAGTAAAATATTTTTCTACATTAAACAACCAAAGTATATTTTGGTTGCACACAGCTCAGTTTTGAATGGTATATGGGCAATACAAAGTAACAAAGATATATACAGTAAAAGCAAACATATATTCATTTATATGCCAACTGAAAGCATTGCTGTCATTCTTGTATAAATATAACTTTTTAGAAAACCTCCTCCTTGATATCTTGAAAAAGGAATTTGGAAATTAAAGGCACTTTTATTAGAAATAGAAGTAGTAAGGGATTAGAGAGAGAAAACATGGTAATCTAATAAACTAAAAGTATACATCTGAGTGCAGATAAGATTTAATAAAAAGTTAATCCAAAGGTCAGAGTTGTTTGAGATTTAAAAAAGAAATACAGGTTCTTACAGATTCTGAGATCCAAAATATATATATTCAAAATTCTTAGAGTATCAAATGTATTTTGGGAATGGTAGTCCTGCACATCTGGCTATAGCCATCTGTTTAGATGGGTAAGGATGTGAGAAAAGAGAGTAGGACCAAAGATGGGACATAAATATGCACATGAGATAAGATTCATGAAACCAAGAGAGACTAGCAGACCCTTTCTTCACACATGATGAGCCTTTCATTTACTGCCTCTCTCTGAGATTCCTTCTTATTGTTTTCACCTTCTCTTTTATTTACAAAGGGCATAGTCATAATAGTCAAGTGTGTTTTTTATTTATGATAGAAATATAAAATATTTTTCTTAAAATCAGTAAAAACATAAGTGAAGTGTTCCATTTGAAAACTAAAAGACACAGTATAGTAGCCACACAGAATTTCACCTACCTGTATAGTTTACCTAGTACATCATTTTTCTATGTTTGTTCTTATTTGGCCCTTTTATTTTACCCAAATATTAATTTGAATCATATAAAATTGTTTTTTTTGGAGGGGGCAAAACTATTTTAGGTTGAATATTGATACTTCCTTGATACTTCCATGAACAATGAATCAACTTAAAACCATATGCCAAGGAGCAATCTACTAATAATGACTGTTGGAAAAATTCACTAGATAGGAATTCTATTATTCATTGTAGGAATAAGTTTTGAGCCAATGGTTTTGGAAAATAGTATGCTGAGTAATTTCTACCCAGATGAAACTTAAGGATCATTTGAATGGAGAAATTAAAAAAATATATATTACTGCAATATTAGGTTGAATGAAAGATTTTTCTGTTGTCCTGGAATTGTTGCTAAGGCCCAAAGGGAGAAGTATATCCTCACATTTCCAAGAAAAAAAAAAACAACCAGCTGTCAGGATGTCACAAATGCTTTTACTATGTCATGTCTGACTCATCCTGACTACCCCATACATCTTTCTGTATTCACTGAAGATAAGAGTGAATTGAGAGAGAATTAAATGATCATCTTTGTGGTCAAAGTTTCTCCCAGAAAACAAGGAATGATTTTTCATTTTAAAAGCTAAGTGAGTGGACGTATTCACAAAAACTGGAGGAAGTGTCTGAAAGAAGAGTGGGTTAGCATTTTTTCCTGAATTGGACATCTAAGTAGGCATTATTCATGTTCATTTTTTTGTGTGTGTATTACCTGAACAAATATAGAAATAATGGAGAGAGGAGGAGTAAGAGAAGGATGAATAGTGACATAGCCTAAAGTTTCATGCTTTGGTTTGTCAAGAATTTGTGAAATTTCTGTAGATTGTTTGCTATGACAGGCTTGTCATTTAGTCATTTTGCAGAGGCTCTCAACAATAAATGTTTTCACAGTAGACTATAAATCATAATTTATGAGAGGAGGTATAAGAGATTGATTTTAAAACATACTCCCCATAGCAGAAAACCATGCAACAAAGAGGTCTTTCAAGGTACTCTAGAGAACCCATAACATGCACAAAAGATGGTTGATACTTTAATTCCTGCACCATTGCTTCCCTGGCTATGGCTTTTATGGCTAGGAACATCAAGACAAACAGAAAACAAACTTATTGCTACGTCACTCAGTTTGAGAGACCTTGGCTCTTTTCTCCTCCTCTCTATATAATGGAAACTGTCTGTAGCCTAGAAGATATGGGTGAGATAATGTACATAAGGAGAAGGACATGCCCCAGTACCCACCCCAAAACTCTTAACACACATTAAGCCTGCACTGAGGAAAAGTACAACTTGAAATTTGTCTCTAGTTGGAAGACTAAGTTTGCTAAGTTTTAAAAATTAAATATTGTTGACAATCCTCCCAATTGCTCCCTGCCTCCCTTGAATCTCCACCTAGCCAATGTATTAATGCTAACTGCATTGCCTATGCTGTGCTCCCCATTCCTGTGACCATCCATCAGCTACTAATTTGTACTTCTTTAACCCTTTACTCCATTCTTCCAGCACCCCAAACACCCCTGCCCTCTGTCCATCACCAAATTGTCCACTATATTTGTGAGTCTGTTTTTGATTAGTTTGTTCTTTATATTTCTTAGATTCTACATATAAGTGAAATCATATAATGCTTATCTTTCTCTGATTTAAATACCTTCTAGGTCCATCAAAATAATATCTTTTTCCATTCCCTTCCTTTTAGTCTCTTTTTGTCTTTTAATTTGAAGTAAGTCTTTTGTAGGCAGCATATGTAGGGTCTTAGTTTCTTATTCATTCAGCCACTCTATCTTTTGGTTGGAGCACTTAATTATTTTCCATTTGAGGTACTTGTTGATAGGAATGTAGTTATTATCATTCTTTATTCCTGTTTTTGATACATGTTTTTTCTTCTTAAAGAATTCCCTTCAACATTCCTGTAATACTGGCTTGGTGGTGATAAATTCTTTTAGGTTATTTTTGTCTGGGAAGCTCTTTATCTGTCCTTCGACTCTAAATGATAGATTCTTGGTTGTAGATCCTGGGTCTTCATCATGTCAAATATTTTGCCAAGGCCATCTGTCCTGCATAGTTTCTTTTGAGAAATCAGCTGTCAGTCTTATAGGTGTTCATTTGTAAATAACTTTTTCTCTTGGTGCTTTTAATATTCTTTTTTTTTTTTTTTGTATTTAACCTTTAGCATTTTAATAATGATGTGTTTTGGTGTGGGCCTCTTTACAACCCCGGTTTTTGGGATCTGCGCTTCCTGGGGTTTTATGTCTTTTTTCTTCACCAGACTAGGGAAGTTTTCCATCATTATTTCTTCAAACAGCCATTCAACATCTTGATTTTCTTCAATTACTCTGATCTGATGGATATTTGGACCCTTAATAGTATCCCATATGCTCCTTAAATTATTTTTATAGTTTTGACATCTCATCTCTTTTCATTCTGATTGAGTGTCCTTGGCTTTCCCATCCAATAGATAGGGCATTTGATCCTTTTCTTTATTCACTTTGTTTATTCCTTTGTTTATTCCATTTAATATACTTCTCATCTCAGATAATGTTTTCTTCATTTCAGACTAGTTTCCTTTTAAAATTTCCATTTCCATTTTTATGGGTTTTTTAATCTCTTTGTTGAAGTTTTCACTGAATTTATCTACACTTCCCAAAAGTTCCTTGAGTATCTTTATAACCAGTGTTTTGAACTCTGCATCTGTTAAATTACTTGACTCCATTATATCTGGATCTCTGTTCTGTTCTCTTATATGGTTTCTGCATCTTTGTCTTCCCATTTTGGCTGCCTTCAGTGTCTGTTTCTATGTAGTAAGCAAAGCTCCTAAGTCTCCCAATTTTATTAGTGTGGATTTGTGAAGTAGGTGTCCAGTGGCACAGTCTTGAGAAGGGTTCAGGTACAGGCCAAACTTAGCCAAAGGCCTCTTCCCCTCCGGGGCCACCTGTTAAGATTCAGCAAGCAATCTACAGATGCTGTGCTTATAGTTATGTCAAAAGGCCACACCGAAAACTGAGGCCAACTGCCTCCAGTGTGAATCTAGGTGCTACTCAGCAAGGAGCACCTGACTCACTGAGGATACACCTGGATGTGCCTTGGATGGGGCCTGAGTTGGGAGAAGCAGAGTTTCAGGGAATCTTCTGAGTGGAGTGACCTCTGATATTCAGTGTGACATTAACTTACCTATGTCTGTGCTGTGTCCTGCACTGGGAGCAGGGAAGGCTCAACAGGTAACAATGGATACTGCCAGTACTTCTGCACAGATGAGTTTTGCCTTGACCCTCACTCTGACAACAACTCCCTGTAGATCCTTGGTGCCCCTTGTGTGCAGCCAAATTGGCACCAGTGCTCAGAGCGAGCAGGTCTATCTTGTGAAAATCCACTTGCAAATGCAGCCCCTTTGAGAGGCTTCTGAAGCTTCCACTGCTACAGCCTTCATCTGACTCGGCCACTGGAGAACAGGCAGCTTCACATCTTTGCCCTGTCCTAGCTTCTGCTATTGCAAGGTGATATTTTGGATTTATCCCTAGCTGTATGGCTTATTCATCTAGATCCCAAGTGATTTTCCATTGTTGGTTGCTCCTTGTTTCCATCACAGCTTTGATTTGGTTGCCAGAGGGATGAACAAAACCTCTATTATCTACATCATTCTTTTTTCTCCACCTAATGTCCTTTTTAAAAACCTGCATACTCCAATTACATTTTGTAATTTTCTACTATGTAATTTTTTTTTATATTTGGTCACCTTTTCCCCTCAGTACAAGATATCTCTATTCATTTTTGATTATGAATTTATTTTTCTATTTCAATAAAATATGTCAGTCAATTATTAGAAATATTTATTGAATATGTATTGGTATATTTACTCATTTCTAAATAAACATGGCAAGTAAATGTGAGCTTAGACAATAAATGTAATTGAAGAACTGCTCTTCAGTATTAGGCTGACATTCACTGTTCACTTTTATATTGAAGTATAGTGTAGAGCAACATGCATATTTATTCTGCTTATAGTATTTACTTTTTCTCGGGGCTGGTAGGCAGTACTTTTATTTTCACCATCATCCCAAATAATTCCACTGACATTTAAAAACTGTAGATACATCTAACACATGGGAATTCAGAATATTTTTTTTGGCTTGGGAATTAAAGATATCCAGCGGTAATTAAAGTGGATTATTAAGTATGATGGTTTTGTTTCTTATAATTTCATCATGTTTAATTCTAGTAAAGGTATCTTAACTCTTCAAAAGTCATTGAAAATATTAAAGATATTTAAAGGATTCAGTGGATGCTTTTGAAAGGATTCAAATTTAACCTTTAAAATATGAAGTAGTATAAGTTTTCAAACACCACTTAGAAATAACTGATAATCTTTTTAAAATTTTTTATCAAATATTAATAAAAATAAATGACTGCAAAAACTGAGAAAGTTTCATATCATATATATGTATATTCTTGTATATAAATATATATATAATGTATATAAATATATATGTAATATATACAAATATATATAAAATAAAATGTGGACATACTTGCAATATAACTTTCTAAATTCTTATAATAGTTTTGATAACTTCCTCTAATCATTTTTGAGTTGAATATATTACTTTATTCAAGGGTCTAGATTGTTTTCATGAACATTTTACCTAGTCATGACTCTTGAGCTGAGAATTCAGAAATTTAATTAACAGATTTCATGTGAGAAATCTGAAGTTGAAATTTTTTTTCCTTATAAAACCTTATATGTTTTGAAACATCAAATATTCAGTTTTGAGAAAACTGCGACCAAGGCAAAGATGTCGATAGCATGTGATTACTTTAAAGAAATATCAAGTCCCTAGCTTTTTGGCAAATCATTCAGTACACTAAGTTTGCTCTCAAACTCATCTCAAAATATGCAAAACAGTTTGTAGTGGTACATGCAAGTTATATTATTTCCAGATTATTTGGCTGTGCATGTTTTATTAAGTTTAATGTCCATTGTATCTTCTTATATTTACAGCACAATTGATAATTTGTATAAGAAAATCATTGTTCTATCCTAGTTTCTAACACTGTCATTTCACATATACTTGAGTAACTAGAATTTGTTCTCTGGTCAATTATCCAGCAAACTTTTATTGAGTCAATATTCTAGATAGAAATTTTAAAATGAAAAAAAGTATATTGACATGGTCTCTAAACTAAAATTAATAGACCTTTCAAAATACAGAGAAATCCATGTATCTACATATGTTTTAATCACAATAGCACGTGTTTTAAATAATAATTGTGAAAAAGACAACAAATGGTACAATTAATGTAGGACTCTTGAGAGCTCAGCTCTAGAACTTCCTTTACTATTGATATACTTAGCATTGAATGAAAGATGATCAAAAAGATATCCGCAATATAAGAAACTGCTTTCATTATAAGGCAAGAACTTTTTGCATGTAATGAAACTCTGCTTATTAAAATTTACCTACATATACCTTTAAGTTTTAAATTATCCTGTTACTCAAACCACTGTAAGCTAAAATGCAGCTTGGATTTCATTAGTTTCATAAATAAAATAAATCTACTATAAAAGTGAATATGGATGATTTTCATAAGTATATGTTATTAAATATTTAGCCAGTGTTAATTTGATAAAAATTACTTGTGTTTTACAGTGCTTTCCTCTGAAATCTGATCACTACAATAGGTTATCTTTAAGATTAAGAAGACATACAGAAATAAAAAAAATAATATACTTTCCCTCTTCTAAACAACTCCCAGCACCTTCACACACACACACACGCACACACGCACACATACACATACACACACTGCTGCTGATATAAAGTATGTTACAAAGACATAGTGTATAAAGCAGATATAAGAAAGAGCCAAGGCATAAATATAAGGAGCTGATAAAATTTAGAGAAAGTTATAGTTAGAATTAAGGCAAATAGATAATTTATTATCCAAAGTGATTGCTTTAGAAACTGAAAAAGATGCTACTAGTAATTACTCTGGTACAATATGCATAAAAACTACCAACAAACATCCCTCCTCATTGCCATTTACTATGAAAGTGTAATACAAAATATTTTAGGGATTTTCTTGGGATTTTGTAGTTTTTAATTTTCACAGTATTTTACATATTTGAAGCTTGTTTTGTCATTTTTTTTTTTGTTAATGAATCATCTCTTTGAACTAATGGTGACTATTTGCTATTGGTGTGCAAATGGCTTCCCAATATGATCTGTTTTTTCACATTTGCTGATTCAGTTAATTAATACCCAGACTTAACACCCACCCCACATACATAATTCCAGAATCATAAATCAGATAAGGATAATGATACTATTTATCTCAACTTTGATCTTCTCTTTATTTTACTAGCATAATGTTCTATATGGAAATTATTTGCTTAATGACAGATTTAAAATACATATTTGCACACTAACCTTGCTATCTTTGGAGCTTGCAGTATTTCCAGGAATAAAGAATTAATTTTCAATGTGACTGACTTCTTACTTAAAGTTACACAGCTCAGAAATTAGTGATTTGAGCAAAATATATTGATAATATTTATAAAAATTTACATCCTGTTATATGATTTTTTTCAACAGTTTCTAATATATGTCTTCTCCATCTCCACTCTTCTCTCATCTCCAAATTGCTTTATCCCAAAATGTATCCTTTTGGATTATTTTGATAACTTTTAATCTCCTCATTGATCTCCTTTCTCACACTTTGAATTCACTGTTTATCATTTTTATTATAGTTACCTAGATAAAATACAAATTTAATCATGCCATCCCCATGTTAGGAATTCAAAAGTTCTTCACTGTCTATGAGGAAAGGATATCCAACCTACCTAGTGTAACATATTAAGGATCCTGTGTGTCTTGCCGCCTCACTGACATCTCTCATTTTCCACAACCTTTCCATGCCTTTGTTCATGCTTTTACTTCTTACTTAAATTCCTCTTTCTCTCTCTCTCTCTTTTTTTTTTTTTCAATTGGACTGCAGCTGCTAATTTTGCAAAATTCTTGTTAAGTTAACTTTTCCATTTGATGTTTTCTATTTTATTTCACAAAGATACTTGAGGATTGGCAGGTATGTTTTCATTTTCAATTTCCAACACCTAAAAAAAACACGTGATAAAAAGTAAGCATTATATAAATTCTGTTTAACATACAAGTAAATGAGCTATCATAGATTATTAATAAAACTTTTCCTAGATCTAAAAATTCTATCATTTTAGATTGTTGGGGTCATACGATCATCCTAGATATGGCAGCCAAATTAACTACTCCATCAGAATTCACTCTCCCTTCCACTTCAAGTTCATTATACTCAGCCTATTTAAGGCAGTTAAAGAAGTGAAATTCTGAGTTGACTCTCTCCAGATCTTTTGAATAATTCAGTACTACAAAGTACATATGAAGACATTATCTGCCTTTTATTTTAAATCTGGTTATTGTGTGTCTTTATGTACCATGTGCCTGATGAAGGTAAAAACAAGAGGACCCTTAGAGTAAATTACCATCACTATATATTTTACGTATATTTATATTTTAAACCACTCAAGTCATTATTATTATTATAGTTATTATTATTATTAGAGTGTAAATTCAATATTCATTTAGACTTCTTTAAATATTTACTTTCCTTTTTTAATTTTTTGCTTATTCCTCAGATGTCACCATGCTTCTTTCTTGAATCATTTTTCTTCTGCCTGAAAATCACTCTTTAACACTTCCTTTGGTTTTGACCTATGGATAGTGAATGCTCTCAGTTTTTGTCTTAAAATATATTTGTTTTGCCTCCATTTAAAAAAAAAATATTTTCACTTGATGTACGTTTAGAAGTCAACAGTGATATTTCTAGCATTTGTTTTTGGGAGTTGATCTATTTTTAGTTTTCTTTAACACTTTGGGTTTTAGCACTACGGAGGTTTTAGCTAAAAGCCTGAAAGTCCTCTTCCTCAGAGGACTATGAAATCAAAATATTTTTCCAGATCTATAAAATGATCTAAAGCTCTGGTTATGTTCTCAGCATTTAAACCTCTATTTTCTTTGCAGCTTTTCAGTCTTTCAATTTCTCAAGAGTAAATGTTTACCAAATTTTCGAGTCTTCTTTAGGCCTCCCTTATTTCTTAGATCTTGACCCTCCAATTTCTGACTGACAATTATTTTTCTTTCATTTATTTTACGTTTTTTATACTTTTCTAATTTAACTTAACAGAATAGTTGTTTTTCTGTAAAATAAGCTGTCCTACTGGTATGAGCCACACCAGATGACAGACATCTCAGACATCTTATGGTTTCCAGCTTTTACTTATTATACTCAAAGATTTTTTCCCTTTTTTTTTTATTAATAGGTAGCAATAACTCTAAGACTTATTGAGTCTGTCACCCAATTACCATATAATATTTTATTAAAAGTTATTCACTTTAAAATAATAATCATATTTTATTTGTTTAATTAGGCAAACATTAAAAGTGGAATTTGGCTCATTCAGGTAGTTAATTTCTTTGTACATGTCATTGAAAAACCTATCTTTCTTTTTTTCTTAAACAGATATTACCAATGTAAAATTTAAAAATGGTATTTGGAATAATTATTATGAGATTGATAATATTAATATTATTCTTTAATTTCTCATAAACTCTTCTACCATCTTTTCTGTTTACCATTAATTCATATCTAATTACTAATTATGCCTCCAAACTTAGAAAACATGTTAAATATGTAAAGTTATGATATAATAAGATGTCCCATTGCTAACTAAATTTAATATTATTTTTTGAGTCTTGACAGAAGATAACATAAATCCATACATATTTTTCAGGCTGAGTACTCTGTGCTCCCTAGATATTGTGTAAATATCTATTGTTCTTATAGAATGTGTTATTTTTAATCTCTTACATTAAAGTCTCTTTGAGAAAATAATGAAGGCAATGTACTGTTTTTAACTCTGGAAAGAATTACCGAGCCTACCAATCACTGTACTATGTACTGTAGAAACAATAGGGAGACAATTATCACTATACTTGCCCTCTTGGAACATGCAATCAAAAATGGAAGAGTGCTGCCATCTGTTTCATATTTTGATTTCTTAAGAGGTGAAATCCAAATTAAATACAGTTTAGTGGGATCATATCTTTACTTAACACTGAGTAAACTTTATTTAATCAAAGGGCTTTTTTCAAATACAATGAAATTTAGAGATCAAATAACCAATCTTTTCATTTTAATTGATAAATTACCTGGAGGTAAGACTGGAAATGCCACCGACGATATAAAGGTATTAACACAATTCTCATATTAACCACCTATTTTAAGTAGTGAAAATAACATCTTTCATTTTTCACTACAACATGGTATACAAAACAAAACCAAAACATTATTATACCATCTCTATCTCTACAAATGTATCCTACACATACTACCCCATAACAGCAAAAAACATATGCATAAGATATTATTTCTCATGTGTATTTTAAAAATCAATTTGGGGAGTGGGTGTGGGGAAAGTCTACTTGTCACCTGCTAATGCTTAATAGAAATGACATAGAAACCCTAAACCATGAAATACATATGGAATTCATTAATCATAACACATATGGTAATAGAAGGGAAAGAGATCAACATTGCATTGGTTTTGGTATTCTAGACTTTGATTGACAGGACAACTTATTTAGGACAATTTATTTAAGATGTTTAATATTATAAAAGATACAAAAAAAATACTCATTTTAAGTTTACTAAACCATTGAGTTACTGGATTCCTTTACTGATATTTAAGTCAAAATTAAG
The DNA here is from genome assembly GCA_004027375.1 of Macroglossus sobrinus. NCBI lineage: Eukaryota > Metazoa > Chordata > Mammalia > Chiroptera > Pteropodidae > Macroglossus > Macroglossus sobrinus. The sequence continues at coordinate 266,402 of PVKZ01001329.1, forward strand.
CAGTCATGCTCACAGAAAGGTGTTTTGAAATGGTAGTTTAGTTTTATGATAAAACAAATTATGGTAGTAACAGTGACCATTTTCTACCAGTTCTGGTAGAAAAGTACATATAAATTAACAGGAATAATCTTTATGCTATAAATAGAGTTATTTTTGCTTTCTAGAACTACAACTTCCATTATTCTTAGGATCAACAGTACACATTTCCCTATTTTTAGGCTTGGAAAGAGACAAATTATAGATGGGAACATTGAAAATTTCAAAGTTAAAATGATAAGAAAGCTCAATATCACTTTGATATCAGTGACTTTATGGTATAATTAAATAAGCTAGTCCCAAGTACTGCCTAATTTTGGTTACCACAGAACACTACAAAATATTTGTTAAAAATCATGTGTCAAAAGGCTTAACTATAAAATCTTAGCAGAGAAAAACTAATTTTGTGTCTTCTCTTTCTTTGAAGATAAATATCTTAGCTACTCATATGAAATTAATTTATGATTTGGGATTAATAAAAAAGATATCCAAATTGGAAAGAAGTAGTAAAACTCACTGTTTGAAGATGACCTGATACCATATGTAGGAAACACTAAAGACACCCACCAAAAAACTATTAGAACTAATAAATGAATTCAGTGAAGTTGCAAGATACAAAATTAATATACAGAATTGGTGGCATTTGTATACATTAATAATGTCATCAAGAAGAGAAATTAGGAAATAATTCATTTAAAATGGCATCAAAAACAATAAAATACCTGGGAACAAATTTAACCAAGAAGGCAAAAGACCTATATTACAAAAACTATAAGACATTAACAAAAGAAATTGAAGATGACACAAATAAATGGATATACCATGCTCACAAATTGGAAGAATTAATATTGTTAAAATGTTCTTACTATCCAAGGAAATATATAGATTCAATGCAATCCTCATCAAAATGCCAATGACATTTTTCACAGAACTTGAACAAATAATCTTCAAATTTCTTGGAACCACAGAAGACCCTGAATAAACAATAGAATGTTGAGAAAGAACAACAAAACCATCGGCATCATGCTACCTGATTTCAAACTATATTACAAAGCTATAATAATCAAAACATCATGATAGTTGCACAAAAATAGACACTTAGATCAATGGAATAGACTAGAGAGCCCACACATACTTTGTCATTTAAACTATGACAAAGGATGTGAAAATGTACAATGGGGGAAAAGACAGTTTCTTCAATAAATGGTGTTGGGGAAACTGAACAGCTACACACAGAAGAATGAAGTTGGAGCACTATATTACACCATATACAAAATTAATTTAAAGCAAATTAAAGACTTGAATGTAAGACAACTTTAGAAAAAATCAGAGGCTGTAGCTCTTTGACATTGGTCTTAGCAATATTTTTTTGAACCAGTCTATTCAGTCAAGGACAACAAAAACAAAAATAATCAAAAAGATTATATCAAATTAAAAAGGTTTTGCAAAGTGATGGAAACCACCAGCAAAACAAATAAGCAGCCTACTAAATGGGAAGAGATATTTGCAGATTATACATTTAATAAATTAATACCCAAAATTTATAAAGAACATACAAACTTAATATCACAAAAACAACTCAATTAAAAAATGGGCAGAATAGAATAGACATTTTTCCAAAGAAGATATACAGATGGCCAACAGGCACATGAAAAGATAGTTAACATCACTAATCAGCAGAGAAATGGAAATCATAAGCACAATTAGATATTACCTCACACCTATCAGAATGGCTATTATTAAAATACACAAATAACAAATGTTGATTAGTATGTGTCAAAAAGAGAACCCTTGTACACTCTTGGTGGGAACATAAATTGATGCAGACATTGAGAAAACAATATGCGCTTTCTTCAAAAAATTGAAAATATAACTACCATATGATCCAGCAGTTTCACTTCTGGGTATTTATCCAAAGAAAATGAAAACACTAATTTGAAGAGATGCTTCTGTGTTCGTTGCAGCACTATTTACAGTAGCCAACATATAGAAACAACAACCTAAGATAAGTGTCCTTTGATAGATGAATGCATAAAGATGTGGCATATATGTACAGTATATATACTATGTATAATATGTATACTATATATAATATATGTATAGTATAAATACTATATAATTTATATACTATGTATATGATAAATACATATATATACACACACATACTATGTATAATATATATACACACATAATGAAATATTGCTCAGTTAGAAAGAAGAATGAAATCTTGCCATTGTTACAACATACATAGACCTACAGAGTATTATGCTAAGTGAAATAAGTCAGAGAAAACCAAATATCATATGATTTCACTTATATGTAGAATATAAAAAGCAAAACAAAACAAAAACAGTCTTATATATACAGAAAACAAACTTGTGGTTAGGGGTAGTGGTTTTGGGAGTGGAAAAAATAAGCAAAAGGTATTAAGAGGTACAAACTTCCAGTTATAAAGTAAATAAGTCATGGAGATGTATTATAATCTTAGGGAAGTCAATAATATTGTAATAACTTCATAAGATAACATGATAACTAGACTTATTGTACTGATCATTTTGTAATACATATAAATATCAAATCACTATGATGTACATCTAAAAGTAATAGAATATTATATAACAATTATATTTTAATAAAAATGAACACTATTGTGAGAACAAATCAAAGTGCCATCTACCATATTCTGCATTGAAACCAAAATTAATTTACCTTTGAATTCACTTTCATATAATACTGTTTATTTTTCCTCTTTACCTTCACTAGAAATATTTTATTTTCTCTCTATCCAGATATCAGCTTGGCTGTGCACTTCTAGTTTCATTCATATTTTTAAAAATAGGTTCTAGTGTGTCAACAAGGAATTGATTATATGATTAGCATGATAAAGTGTTAATACATAGATACATTACAGAGGTGGAGGGTCATTAAGAAAATATATTAGCTGTAGAAAAGTGAATTGGAACATTAATCATGATTTGTATTTGTCATTTATCTCTCAATGTCTAGATATTTTTCTCTCCATTTCATTATTCATTCATTCACTCCTTCATTCACTCCTTCACTCATTCATATATTCAATAAATAACAAGTGAGTCCTACAATAGGTCACATGTTTTCTTTTTCAATTCTTATTGGTAGAGTTCTCATAGGATATTTTCTACCTACATATGAACCCTATAATATATTACTTTTAATAGAAAAAAAAGCCATCCAGATAATCCTAGAAAATATTTACAATATGTGGCCATTTAAGAGATTTTGTTTAATTGATTTTAGTGTTTAGTATAGATTATTGTTTAATTTGGAAAATCTTTACATAGTTAAAAATTACTAAAGATAGAATTTTTAGACAGGATTACTGTGATGCACAACACTATGTTATAGGTAAAATCGTTTTCTGGAAAAGGCACAAGGGCAATGCGATCCAATTCATGACAATATTACATGTTTGGATATAACATTTTTCATCTTCATCTCCTTCCTGGAAGTTCCTGGGCAGTTTATAACTTAGGAAACAATATATTACAACTATTTTTCATTTATTTCATTTGGAATAGCCAAACAGCATCAGACAAAGAATTAAATGACTTTTTAATACTGCAATAATTTTATTAACTACCTTAGTTTTCAATATATCAATATTATATGTTGTTTGCTAACATGTGAAGATGCTCTGTTTTGATTTATAACTCTCTATTTCCTCATAATGAAACCCTATTTTCCCTATATCTGTTTGAATCACTTCCTCTCGTCATTGACAGGTGTGTGCTCAAATATTATCTTATTGGTAAGGCTTTTCTTAGCCATCCTATCTAAAATGGCATCCGTACCAAGATGATACTCATTCTATTTTTGCTGCTTTATTATTCTCCATAATGTATTTTCCATCTGACATAGTATATTAACTGTTACTGTTTGTCTACCTTCACTGGAATATAAGCTCAGTGAAATCAGAAAAGAATATCTCTTTTGTTCAATCCTCTGTGTCTAACAATAGGCTTGTGCCTGGCAAATAGTAGACACCCCATGAATATTTGTAGAATATTTGAGTGAATAAATACATTCAGAATGAGAATCTAGTGACATAACTTATTTTTCTATAGCCTATAAGTTCCTCAAACAAAAGCAGAAATGTCATATTTAAACTTGGTTTTCCATACCCCTAACACATTGCCTTGAATTAAGCTATGTTCAATAAATGTTTTCAAATTGATTAAATACTAATTAGATGAAACCCCAATGTAAAATACTCAAGTTATGGATTAACTTCAATTCAGTGTGACCACAGAGCTGAAAGTTTCTAATTACAAGGTTTGAAGTCATTATCTTTCTGGCGAGAAAAAAATACATATTGAAATATCTTTTCTCCATAATCAAATCTCATCTTCCTACCTACAAAGCATACATTTGACTTTGGTATGATTAAAGGGAAGAAAGAGACAAATAAATTGTGAGCATATTTAAAATATAATGTTAAAAGTCAAAAGATAGAAGAGTAAATCAAGAGAAGGGGTTGTGTAGTAATTGAAGAGGCAAGAGATGATGATAATGGCTTAAACAGATGCCAAAAATAAAGCTGATGAGTTAAATTAAAAATCTCCAAACCTTGGTTTCTGTAACTAAAATATCATAAGAAAATAATAATAATTGATTTAGGATTAAATACAGTAATAGATATAAAATATTTATTCTGGTATCGAAAGTATTATAAAGACTCACTAACTCTTAAATGCAGTGTATGGGGCTTAGATAAAAGGTGGTAGATAGTCATTATTTTATCACATTTATCATTGATAACAGACATATGAGCAATTGAATACCATCCCACTTAGGTATCTGAAGTACTCTGAAAACTATAACAAAAGACAGAATTCTCCCTTGACTATAAAAGAAAAGTAGATTTGGAAAAACTACTGAGCTCGTAAGATGTTCACATGTTAGCAGGGGATAACTTCTCATTTTTCTAATATTGCCTACTGCTGCTGGCTTTTAAGACTTCATTCAGACAATTAGACTGATTGTAATGTCGAGAGTATGGAAACATTCCAAACTATTTTTGCATTTGTGTTGTTTTTCTAATACTTTGCTTAATCCACATATTTGGACCACTTACTAAGACAGACTTTAACTCTTTAGTACTCTAACCTTTAGAGTTATAAACTTCAAAATATTAATTTTATATATAAAAATCTATGACATTGATTTTATTAAACTCATAAAATGTTATTTAGGCATCCAGTTTCCACCTTTTTCTTTAATATGAATATCTTTATCTGTAGTCTAAATCTGTTTGTACTAAAATAAAAAGAAATCTACACACAGAGGTATCATGATACATGTAACATCACTTATATAGTTTATATATAAATGTATACATTTAAATAATTTTATCTGCATATAAGTTTATCTTCATGATGTCAGAATGAAAATTACTATGTCATCACCCACAATAGAGCTTCATAACAATCAACTGGATCAAAAACAAACAATATAACTTAATCCTAGAAGTGGCTCCACAAATACTTGTACACTTAGCACATAATATTGCCTATTTATTTAGCAGATATTAAATACTGGGCATAGTGTTAAAGGGAAATGAATAAAGTGTTCAAAGCCTGCAGGACTCTAAAGTTAATGCCGTCCTTTCAGTTACATGGAATGTGCATTGGCTATATTTTTTTAAATAATGAATTGTGGAATCTTCAATATTAAAAAATATTTTTGTGATCCATGCATCTTATATCATGCTTAAAAAAAAAAAAGAAGACATGGAAATTTAGTTTGTAAAATGGAATGAAAAGTATCCCGTGTCTCTTCTTTATTTAGTGATTTTAGAAATTTCTTTGGGTGATTAGTTTTCAGACTTACTATTATTATCATTCTTTGTAGTTTTATTCCTGTTCCACTTGCTAAAGAACTTTTTCCTCTCAAAGCTACACTTCTCAGTTGGCATGTTTTATTCTGACCTTAGACTGTATGAGTGATTTCTCCAGACCTCCAGACCTCCTTTTTCCTGTTCACATTTTTTTTTTCCTGAGGGAGGCTTCGTAGGGTCCCAAGGACCCAGGAGATTGAAACATTGCTCAAGAAAACAGAGACTTGAGGATAGTAATACAGAAGCCTGGCACTGGATACTTGAAGCCAGATTACTAGGTTGGAATCTTAAATCTGCCACAAACTAAGTGTATGAATGTGATAAAAGTATAAGCAAACTTCTTGCCCGTTTATTTTTTCACCCTTTAAATGAGGGTACAGTATTTACCACATAAGATTGTTTTGATCACCAAATGAGGTTATATGGTTTCCTATTATTATGATTAATATAGTTTCACTAAACACTGCTAGGAAAATATGCAACTCAGTTTATACCTAATGGAAAATCGTAAGAACTACAGTGAGTCACATCCAACTCTGCATGCAGTCTGAAAAATATATGAACTTATTTTCAGAAGCCACTCAACAAACATAAATCAAAAAAATTTTATATGAATTAATCACCAGTCAGGAGTGTTTTGTCCCAAGACAATGGGGACAAAGATAAGCAAAAAGTTTCTGGCTTTACATTTCTTCAGGATAGCAATAGTACAAGTACCATAAGAAGTAAATAGGATTGATTGTTCGAGGGTGGTTAGGATCAGCAGGTAAACCTACCAAAAGAATGTGGGATAATCCCCTGAAGGCCAAGTGAAGGAGTACTTTTCATATACGGAATATGAATATGAATATATATTTCAGTTTTATCATATCTCAGTTTACATTAGTACCATATCCGCAAGCTGTTATTTTATTTACAAAGTCTTGTTTACTGAATTTAAAGAGACATAGTTTGTGGAGTAAACATATTTTTTCAAACTCGTTGCTTGGTGATATGATGCCGCTCACCAGAATAAAGTGATAGAATGTAGATACATTTCTAAGTATAGAGAGGTTGAGAGTGACTCTAAACTCCAGGCCAGTAAAAGGAAATAGAAGATGACAGATGTGTCTTATTCATTCTTTTGTTTCTGGTGCCTAGCACAATGCCTAGCACATAGTAAAAATGCAACAAATATTTTTTATTTAATATATACATTAGATATGATAAATTTCTTCACAATAATTTCTTAATGTATTTGAATTATGGAGTAAGAAATTAATTTATTATCATATTCATGTATTAAAATTTTCCACTGCAGATAAAACTTTGATCATTATATCAGGGATTCTATTTTTAATATATTAAGCTAAAATATTTATATTCGTGATAAATTATATTTGTTGCTAGTTATCTCTGTCTTCTCCTCCAATTAAAGCCTACAGAAGGAACACATGCAGTTTGGGTTTTGAAAACAGGGTTTTCAAAGTGCATGTCTTAAATAATCATTCTAATCTGCAAAGCACAATTTTCGAAAGTTCAAACATTAAATTTGGCCTGGAAAACTAGAACATAAAAATTTTCAGTAAACTGTCTAATGGGAAGGTTGACACCATTCTAACCCTAGAAAAAGTGATTAAATCCCCCTCTGATTCTAGAAGGAGGGGCCTAGACAAAAAGGCAGAGAAGGAGGACAGGAGTACAGTACAGAAGCTGCGCTCCCTGCCAGCACTGCCACACCGTGTTGGCTCCCTCCAAATGACCTGACAGGGGCTTTGTAGAAACTCTGATAGGATAAGTGTAGTGTATTCTGAAAGATGGATGCTGTTGCCCTGCTTAAATTTAAGTGTATATATGGGTATATGTAAAAATTTGGTTATAATTCAATTTCTCTTTGGCACATTTTTCAACACTTCTATTTATTTTATTTTTTTCTCCATCTCTCTCTTCTTCTTACTTCACTTTTCTTATATAATGTAATATTTTTGAATAGATCTGTTTCTCGTTCTATTTTGTAATATTATTCATCTTTGGAAGTAGTGGGATTTTCCCAGCCCAGCTATTTAAAGGAAGTCATGTGGTAGCAGAATTTTACCTAATGATCTAATTATTGTAAATATATTGTTTTTAGCACTTTTGTCTCTCCCAACAAACTGAAGGGTCAGGGCTGGTAAAAATGCAGTGTCATTTTTTTCTATACTAATACACAGGTAGTTTGTTTTCTGCAAAAATTACTTGTGTAGGTGTTTCCTAGTTCAGCTCATCTTACTGGCCTCTCTAGCCTTGCTGAACGGAGTCTATAAACATTTTTGTTATAGCCCTGGCCCTGAGTTCTGTTGTCAAAAATAAAGAATTGTTTTTATGCCCCACAGAATATATTGTTCATGTGGGAATCCTGACCTATAATCATGAACTTTGCTATCTGCCTTTATTTCATTTGTTAGTCTGTCCTTCTTTATTAGAGTTGGTTTTATGGATATATCAAGGTTTTGGTGAGGATGATGTTTTTCAGCCATTGATTCTCTTCATTGACTTTGTGTGAAATTTAGGAGGACATGTGATCAATCATTTACTTCTATCATTGCCATTTTAAAACTGGAACAATGAGTTGAAGTCTAAACTCAAACATGGCTAAATGCCTTACTTGAAACATGTTTTTTTTCCCTTCTGAAATGGATATGGAGATAATAAACCAGTGTCCATTAACAATAATTCCTCTTATTTTTTGCTTATCAGTTGAATTATATAAATTTTGAGTTTCTATAATATTATGATAAATACATGTTCAATAAAAGATGCTATGTTTGAAAATGCTCAAACTGATAGGTTCTGTCTTATCTAAGAAAACATTTCTAACTAGTCTTTCTAGATCATAGATAGTTAATTGATTAATCATAGGATCTTCACATAAATGGATGATTTCTGCAGATCATTGAGTTTACTGTTACCTTGTGAGTATCAGAGTCATCTTATGAAATATATAATTAATATATTCACTCTTTAAGGAAACTCACCTTCACAGAAATGTCGTGGCTTTTGATTTTTCCCTGAATATTATTTTTTTCTGCTTCATTTGCTTAATTATCCAATATTTTACTTCAGTTTATCTGTTGTATTTCTTAATTTAATTTCTTTTTCCTGTCTTTTCTCTTAGAAGCATTCATATGATGCAGTTCTACTAATTCTCTTTAGAAGAGGCTGACCTTATGGTAGACTACTCTTTGTCGAAAGTGAGTAAGCTACCACACAGTAGATGTATCGCTATGGGTCTTTACATAGGACATGGAATTGTGCTTTGCTAAAGGACATAACTGTCTTTAGTTTTTCATAATTATAATAGTAGAAATATGAGAAAGCAGATTTGAAAGGAAGCATGGTTTCAAAGAGGGCAAGGCGAACACACTGCTATGATGAAGCTTGCTAGTAGAAGAACTATTATGATGATAACATCTCACACAGGAAATCAGAAGCTTCGGTAAATGCACAGGCTGCTCTAAGCCCAGTCAGTCTCCTTTCTGTCTGAAGAGGTGATTGAGTGACACAGTACAGTTTATCTTTGGTGCCTGTCAGTGTCATGATTTGCTAGTTCTTCCATGGCATGATAGAGAACAATATAATTGTATATTTCCCCTCTACGCTGTCCCTCTATATTTCATTCTCTAATTGCTTCTTGTCATTTATCTAATTAGATAATTATGCTATCATCCAATATTAATTGGACAACTATTCTGTACTAGGCATAATATTAGACTAAAAAAATACATCTTCCTCAGTAGTTCAGGGTTTGTTGTGAAGAAATACCTATAAATAATGATAGTCTGGATTTTTAAGTATTCTAACAGATGCACATACATGTGTCTTATTATAAAATAACTAGAACAATATGATCACAGTGATAGCTGGTGTTTTTAGTTAAGAAATTTAAGACTAACTGGAAGTAGATTATAAGAAGAGTTACTGCAGGAACAAAATCAGCCTTTTGCCTTAGGGGTGTGATGCCTTTTCTTCCTAAGATCACAATAGCAGCCTACCTATTACTAAAAAAAGTATCCTCAGTATCTTTATATGTAAAGAGGTCCAAACAACATAAGAATCAGCTTATCAATGTGTGAAAAGAACATGTTAAAAATTGTGAAAATATTATTTATGAACCTAAGAGTAAAAACCTTTTTCTATTTTCTTCTTTTTTTTTTTTGATTTGAGAAGAGACAGAAAATATTATTAAGCAAAATTAAAAACTAAACTGTACATCGAGGGTATATTTACCATAAAGACTGATAGCTTTAAGACATAGAGTACTTTATAAAACAGAAAATAATTGACAGCTTAATTCTAATAAAATTTAAGAAATAAGAATAATTAATAAAAAATGTAATGCAAATTTCCAATAACCATGGGATTTAATAGATAATGAATAACTAAAGAAATGCAAATTTTAAAATGAGATATAATCTTCGCATATCAAATTAGAAATATTTTTTTTAAATCTAGACATGCCTGGCATGGTTAGAGAAACTTCTGTACTCTGTATGTGAGAGTTAATAGTGTCACAGTGCAAGAAAAAATAATATCAGTATTCTGTATAATAGAGAAAAACTAAAAAAAATCTAAATAGTCAACAGTAGTAGAATGATTACATAAGACAGCATAATACTGTTAATATGGTAATTAGAGCTTTCCTTAAGTCATAAAATATTACTATTATTGTAAAAGTGAAAATTCTCCCTTTACTGGGAAGTGAAATCTCCAGGTGCCAGCCCCCAGGAGAAACACCACATCCCAAAGTACAGATAATGAAGTTGTCTGCTAGCCCCGTTTGCTCTGAGAGTCCCCCGAATACATTTATCTTTGTGCAAGACTTTAACTGCTAACTTCTGCTTTCTGTAATCTGCTTGTTTGCTTATTCGAGGACGTATTTGGAGGTTTTATAAGCTGCCTCCTCTGGAAGCTCCAGGCTGATCTCCTCTAACCCTACGTGGTAGAGAGTCAGTCGCGGGCCAGCTAATAAAGGCTCACAATTTTCTCTGATTCGGCTCTGAGGGTCCCTGTTCTTACCTGTGCCATAACATTACTATCACATAAAAACCATTAGAAATAATGCTTTGATAACTGAGGCAAATATAGAAAAGTCTAAGCAAGAAATGTTTACAAAAATATAAATTGGTGACTATGTAAACATTAAAGTTCTTAAAAAGAAATATGATAAAACATTTACAGTAGATTTTGGTGGCTATCACATATTTGGATGATGCCTGTTATACATTTTAAATTTTTATTTTTCTGTGAAAAGAATTTTGACACACAAAAAAATCAACAGATGTATATGTTTACAGCTTGTTTCATGGGTGGGTTTGGCACTAACCCATTTATGGAAAATGAGGATTTCAATTAAGTACTGTTGGACACTTCAGTGACTGCAGGTGTGATTCTGTGTTGCTAAAATGACAGGAAGTTAAATGCAGAAAGACAGAATGCTGCTAGCAGAAACAACAGGCAACTCTGGACGAGGTTAGCTTGGTAGCCTCCGACTTCCACTATATACTAAGAAAACAAGTCACTTTTTTGCCTGAAGGTAAAAGGTCGGTTTTGAGATTAATTAGTTAAGTGCTTGATTTCAATACAGGATGTTGTTACTGTGATTTGGTTAAGCAAATGATTTTGTTAAGTTCTCCCTGGAACTCTGAAGAACATAAAGCCCCTTCCTGAATGGAAGTTTTTGAAGGGTTCTTTTCCTTTCTGATTTTTACTAGTATATATTTTTCCCACTGCTGGCATAAACTCTTTTATAATTTCATAATCTCCCTCTTTTTAAATAGTAAACTATCCTTAAAGGTCATTAGAACTTTGAAAAAAGAACTAAAAATCAGCTAAATGCTTATCTACAATATAATATCTAAACAGATACGGACCTACTTATGGGATACTGATGTTGTTTTTGCTCAAAACATATGCTGAATTTCTTAGATGATTGTTTTGAGATGAGGGTTAAATATCTTATATTCATAGAGGCTTAATTAAAAAAACAGCCATGTCTATTAAATTCTTATGGTACACCAACAATGACTATGCTTTTTAGTTTTTCTGAAATTTATCAAACAAGAGTTGTCATTCTTTTTTATCATTAAAATGCATCTGGCTAACAGGGATCGATTATACCTTTATATTAAGACACTGCAGCACACAATTTTTGTTTTGTTTTGTTTTGTTTTACAGCTTATTTTTTCAAATAAAATTGGTGTTTTAAAAGACGTGTTCTTGAAAAAAATATTATTTTATCACATTGTTAAAATTCATCATGTTGATGAAATTATTTGTTTCTGTATCATAAAAAGAGACAAAAATGGAAGTCTGTAACTAGCTTTGTTTGCACTCAAAAGCAAATCAAATTTCTGTGCTGCCAAAGCTCCAGTAATACCTTTGCTATGGAGCGTGTCCTTAGTTCATTACTCTTTTATACTGACTGCCAGCTCCTTGACATGACACAGTATAAAGAATGCTTTCTCATTTACATTTTCTTCTATAGCTTGAGGGTAAAAGGGTGCAAACATCACAACAATCATAGTGAGAAAGATGATGTTAATATCTTTGCAACTGCTTCTTGAAACATTCTTGAACTACCTCTTCCTTTGGTCCTTTCAGTAGCACTTCCCAGTGTGGGTCATGTGCACATAATCTTAGGGGAACTGGAGCCTCAAAAAGAAAATTGGAATAGCTCCCAGCAGGGAGCTCTAAGCATCTGCTTAGGAAGCTAAAAGAATGATAGATGTGCTCTTGATTTCTGACTTCCCTTTCACACAGTCTCTATATTTACAAAGCCAAAGTGAGCCCACAGAGAGGCTATGCTATCAAAGAGTATGTGTTTTCATCCAGTATGACAACCATGGATAGACAAAAAAAAAAAAAAAAAAGGACAGCTTTCTTCCAATATCTAGTCAGAACACAGAGCAGAGGTGATTTTTCAGTTCGCTTCCCTTTTGCTTTCTCTGACTTGTGAGACACTGGAGCACTCACTAGTTTCTTTTATTTATTTATTTATTTATTTACTCACTTAAACTAATTGAGGTGAAATTAGTTAATAAAATTGGTTTCAAGCATGCAATCTATAAGATGCTATATGTATATTTCATTGTGTATCCACCACCCAATGTTAAATTTCCTTCCATCACTATATATTTGACTCCCTTTACCCTTATCTGTTTCCCCGCTTCCCCCTCTCCCTCTGGTAACCACTAAACTCTTATCTTTGTCTATGAGTTTTTGTTTGTCTCGTTTATGTGTTTCTCAGTTTTATATCCCACATATGAGTGAAATCATGTGGTTCTCAATTTTTTCTATTTAAGTTTGCTTGGTGCAATAATATTAAAATTGATCTGTGTTGTCACAAATGGCAATATTTCATCTTTTCTTATGGCTGAGTAACATTCCATTGTATATATGTATCACATATGCTTTTTCTAATCATCCATCAAAGTGAGGCAGGAAAGTTAGCCTGGGGAAGATTCCCCCTGCCCCATCCCAGGATACAGCTCTGGAATTTTTCCTTAATCCCTTACTTAGCCATCTCCCTATTTTGATTTTAAGTGTGAGACTCCAGTAAGAGAAACAAGGCAAGGCCTGCAGAAAAGATAGGTGGCCTTGGGCTACCTCCTCCCCTCCAGGTGGCATGGGAAATAAGCCAAGACTGGAGGCAACATGGATGGCCTTGGGACAACCCAAGAAAACAAAAGCCTGAAATTTAGACAACTAGGGGCAAACTTAAGTGTGTAGTTTTGCTTAAATAAAACTTGTGCTCTCCTGCTTGCTGTTTGTCATGCCCTTGAATTCTTTCTTGAACATAAGACAAGAACTTTGTCACTAGAGCTCCAGGTTGGGGTCCCTCTTTGGACTCCTATCCCATCAAGATCACTGGCTTCAGAAGGACACTTTGGTTGTTTTCATGTCTTGGCCGCCATGAATAATGCCACTATGAACATCAGGGTTTTGGATTTAATATAAGCATTTGAAGATGAAAAATGCAGTGAACACATTATCATTTAGTAGTTAACTGAGTATCTGATTATGATTTTTTAAATACTGCATTGGAGTGAAATTACTACTTCATTTTATATTAAAGTCTACATTACGGAGGTTTTAACCTCAGAACAATAATCTTACTTTTCACCCAAGCAAACAAATGTTGTTTCCTTTCTTCCTGTAGATGAGTGAAATAATGGGTTTACGAGAAACTCCATATTAGAGATAGCAGAAAAACATATATGGCATCGGTTTCCATAATTTAATGAAAATAATAGAATATCATCTTTTGGAGATATGTTATACATACACATATCTATTTTCTCATAGTCCTGTGCCTATAAAATTTTAAGGTTTGGAAGTGTCATTGTTGCATACCCCCTTTAAAGGCTATTCCTGGATTCTTATTTCAAAATTTGTCCTTGTTCTGTCTACAAACTGTAAGTCAGTGCTTTCCAGTGTGAGCTCTTGCATTCTCAAGCTACCCAGAGGCTAGAAATGGGGGAGGTGGTGAGGAAGAGGTACACAAGTAATGTCTGCTCTTACGAAAGCCCTAGAGTACATTTGGCATTGGTAAACCTGCTGTGACTAGGTAAAGAATTCAAAATATGTTAGAAATTATTTCTACTTGCTAGGATAACAAAAGTTTTATGCAGCTAATGACACAAATGCTGTTAGGCAAACACACATGTTTTACATTGAAATAAATAGGAAAGTAAATGATTACTTATTGATGCCAATTAGTAACATAATTTTTCATAGTGTTAGGTAGTCAGGCATGAGCAACAAGAGCCAAGGCCTAGCTCTGTAACCATAAGAACTTCTCTTAAAGTCCTTTCTTAAGTATCTCCCAAAAAAAACTCCTTTTTTGGCTTATAAATTACCCCTAGAGCATAAAGGCTGTAAAAGCTGCTGGCTAAACTAGTTACAAACACATTCACAAAAATACTGCCTGTAACTCTAGCCTAATTATACCATCATAATAATATCATAACTATGCCTGAAAGTTTGTGAATCTAATTATAACAGACTGAATTCTAGATAAGCACATGCGTGGTAGTCAAAGTGCTATATAGCAGCCAACTGCCAGTCAAGGTGACTTCACATATAGATCATCTAGAACCTCCCATCAAGGCCCAAATATAAAAAGCCTTTCCAATTTCTGTGAGGTTACAGCTCTCCTGGCTAGAAACCTGCCCCTGCCTTTGGGGCTACTATCTTACTGCTTCATCTCCTAAATTCCACAGGGCTGCAGCCTTCACTAGAGTGGCCCTTCTAAAATGTACTTTCAGTAAATTGTACCTTTTCTCAACCTCTCTGACCTGTAATTCTTTGCTGCATCGGCAGGGGAGAACCAAGGGACAATAATACACAATGCCACCATCCACTATCCACCTCCTCCCTCACACCACAGGGGAGACACCGAATTTCACATCACCCCAGTGGTGACACACCTGTGTCTCCAGGACTTGCAATTCTAAATAAACCTTATTTTTTCTATTGCAAAACCTGCACATATCTCTTCTTTGACTCAGATGCAGGCAGACAGACTTCTTGCACTCTGGTAACAATAGTTGGTAGCATCATGGGCAAAGGCTTAGAGGTTTAGAGTATAGAAAGACTTAAAATAGGAAGACTAATAAAGTTGTGATAACTGCTAAAACCAGTGATTCTAAATTGTTCTTAAGAAGTAAAGTTAATTAGACATGTGAAGAAAATGGATATGTGAAAAAAAATTACAGAAAACAAAGTCTAGCAAGAAGTTATTAGGGGATGGAGCCATGCAACAAAAATCATTTTTAAGTGGCTCAAAACTATGAAAATGAAATTCCAACGAAATATAATTTGAGAATTAAAAAAAAAAAAAACCTGTCTAACATATAATCGGCAAATTTTAAGTGCAGAAAAGCAGAAATCAGTTGATACCAGTTTTGTCCAGATGACAAAGGTACATGTTCTGCATGTTCCCAAAAATCCTAAATATTTCCATGGACTTATATTTTCATAATTGCTATAGCTTCTGTCCTCATGATTCTGATTCCTTGTAATTAAGCCCCATGTACCTATGATCCTACTCTTGTTAAGGCTCACTCAATTGTCTCTTTCATATATACACACTCATACAAACATATCTTAAGAGGAAGAAGGATTTTATGTCAATGATTTAAGAAATTGTATATTAAGCATCTCTTACAATTCCTTTATTCTCTTCTCTGACCCTAGGAATTCCTAACTTCATTTTTCCCACAGGTTTCAAGCTCTTTCAATTCCTAAAGCTCTCTACATCCTTCCTCTCCTTTTCTTGTTCTCTTTTTTCCTAAATTCACATGTAGTGTTTCAAATAAAAATTTCCTTAGCTATCTCATTGGATCTCTCTCTAACCCATGACTAAAGTAGCGCCATACCTTATGATGACAAACAGTAATTATTACTAAATTTGACAGTTCTGTAAGAAGAACATTTTTTATTACTTTAACAATTTAGATATATTTAAAAAATCTATTATACACTGTTAAGCTTTGTGCTTCGCTGATTTTTGCATGCTTTATTTCCACTTTGGAATTTGATTGGGTATTTAACTTCTCTGTTTGTAAAGACAATGATATCTTTCCACATCCAAATGTTTACTTTTTTACTTCATTTTACTTTCAACCTATTTTGCCAATTACCTAAAAAGAGTTTATTAGTGATGGTTTTTACAAAAGTCAGCAAGAATTGCTGATATTTCTGCAGGCAATGCCTGTCATTCTAAGGAGGGTGAGTAAAACTGCTCCTTCTACACAATGCAGTCCTTTTATATTTAAAATCATATTCTTAAGAAAGTTTTCATTCATTATTTATCTTAGTTAGTATTTGGGCAATGTCAGTTATGCTTATAGACTCTGTACAAAAGGAATCCTCACAAATCTTCTACACTAACATGATAGAGTTGTATCTTTCAGCTCACTGTCCCATGACAAGTAACTTGAGTAGAGAAAATGATTTAAGTTTGGCCATGCTAAGGCTTAGTTCAGGAGTTTATGTAGTTTATTTGATCTGCAATCCCAAATAGGCCCTACATGACCATGATTGTGAATACACTGAAGATTAATGACCAAGTTTGCTGCATCCATAAGGGCCAGAAAACAGGAAGTAATCATTGCCTTCTTCACAAAGGATTAGTCAATTCATTAAGTCAGGAAATACTGCAAAGCCTTGGGAACTAGAAGCTTGAGATTAAACATGTTTCTGAATAAATCACTTATCAGATCTACATATCAAAAAACTGTGGTTGGTTTTATTTGACCTTCTCATTTCTTACGAGTGCATGGTGAGAAAAAATGAGATAGGGTAAAAGATTGCTTTTGAATTTCCTGAAATAAACTTCTTATACCTACCTGTGGAACTATTTCAAGAGATGAATTTCAGAACCTAGAATCTTAAATTGCCTGCTGTGTGACATGCTGCAGCATAATGTCTTAGATTCTTCCCTTTGCCATGGGGCAGCATATTGCCCAATATTTTTTGAAGCTGTGACACAGTTATGAGCTTCTGAGGGCACATTGCAAAAACAAATAAAACTTCTCAGAATTGCCTCAACATTAAGAAAAATTATATTTATAGATACTCTGTCATGTAAGATGCATCATGCAAAGCTTGTTACATGTAGAATTATATTTAACATTTTCCATAATTTTATTCAATGAGTATTATTTTAAAGCACACTGGAGGAAATAATATTCTAATTGTCAATTTGCTTTTTAGGTTACAAGTTGTATTACATGAAGAAAATTTGCCTAACTTTTATGATTGGTTGTGAGACTGAGGATGTTTTACCATCTGTCACAGTGATGGCTAAGGGCTTTCTCTCTTCATTCCTCAATTATTAATATGTATTCTTTGTCATAGAGGCATTTCTTTCCAGATTGAGATTGGTTCCTTAACCAAAAATTGGCTAAGGTAAAGAATTGGCTAGAATTTCCAAGAAGAATCTCAAGATTCATTTCTAAAAAATGTATTAAATCTTAGTTTCTGTATTTCCAAAGTTCTGGTTATTATGAAGCTATACTGGACTTCAATTGTATCAGATATATAAATCTGCATGACAATATTTAAAATATAATGATAACATTATGAAAAATAATAGAGGAAAAATAACAGTGGAAAAAGTGAGTTAGGATTAAAATAAAGCAAAAAATATAGGTGAAAGAGCAAAACTGTATACATATATAGACACACACATATATATACATACATATAAAATATTATTTCTTAGCAATTCTGACAAAAATTTTACAATCGGGGTCATTAGTCATCCTAGTCCTGCTATACGGATCATAAACATGGATTTGAACAACCCTACGTGCTGCTAATCTTTCAGCCAGAAAGACAAATCTAATGTGACCACCTAACAAATTAGTTAAGATTTATGAGAGGGACAAAAAAAAAAAAAAAAAAAGGCATAGATGATAGAGGCTCTGTTGGTCCCTCTTGTGACCAAATTAAAGTTGTGACAGAAACAAGAAGTAAACAGCAAGAAAAATCACGTGGGATCTAGATAAACAAGCTCTACAACTAGGAAAAGAAATATGAAATCATCCTGTAAGGGGAGGAGGTAGAATGAAGTGAGGATATGAGGCTGACCAGTCCTGAGAGGTTGAGTGGGTCAGAGCCATAGCAGCAGCAGCCGGCAGCTGCTGATGCCTCTTAAAGAGTCGTGTCTGCAACCAGACTTTCACAATGATGGCCCTGCTCACTCTGAGCACCAGAGCCCAGAGTTGGTTTGCTGCTCAGGGGGTACCAGGAACTTAGGGGGTGACGCTGAATTGTTGGAGCAAGAGCCAGAGGCGAGACTTTCTCTCAGGCAGAAGTGCCAGTGGTATTCATTATTCCCCATTGAGCCCTCTTCACTCCCAGTATATGGACACAGCTTCACCATAGCTGAGATACCATCAAACTGGAAAATAGAGGTTGCTTCACCCAGAAGATTCTCTGAAACCTCGCCTCTCCCAACTAGCAGGCCCACACAAACCATATTCAGGTATATCTTCAGCCAGTTAGGTGCTCCTTGTTGAGTAGCACATAGACTCACACTGGTAGAGGCAGCTGGCCTCATTTTCTCATGTGGTCTCTTGAGGCAACTATAAGCACAGTATCTGTGGATTGCTTGCTGAATATTAGCAGGTGGCCCCAGAAGGGCACAGTCTGGGGCTAAATTTGGCCCATAGCTAAACCTCTCTCAGGGCTGTGTTACTGGACATCTACTTCACAAAGCCACACTAATAAGACTGGGAAAATTAGAAGCTTTGCTTAGTACATAAAAACAGACTCAGAAAGGCAGACAAAATGGAACACAAAGAAACAGAAACCATATGAGAGAACAGAACAAAGATTCAGGAATAAGGGAGTCAAGCAATCTAACAGATGCAGAGCTCAAAATACTAGTTATAAAGATGCTCAATGAACTTAGGAGAAGTGCAGATGAATTCAGTGAGAACTTTAACAAAGAGATAAAAAACATAAAAATGGAAATGGAAATTATAAAAGGGAAATAGAAATGAAGAACACATTATCTGAGATGAAAAGTGCATTAAATGGAATAAACAAAGTGAATAAAGAAGAGAATCAAATGACATATATAGAGGATGGGGAAGCCAAGAATGCTCAATCAGAATGGCAAGAAAAAAGAAGCCAATACTATAACAATAATGACTATAACAATAATTTTAAAAACCTATGGACATTATTAAATGTAAAATATCCATGACTTAGAGGTACTGGAAGGAAAACAAGACATTGAAGAGCTACTTGAAGAAATAATGATGGAAAATTTCCCAACCTGGTAAAGGAAATAGACATAAAACCCCAGGAAGCTCAGACAGTCCTAAAAACCAGGAACTCAAAAAGGCCCACACCAGACACATTATAATTAAAATGTCAAAGTTTAAATACAAAGAGAGAATCTTAAAAGCAGCAAGAAAAAAACAGTTTCTTACATACAAGAGAGCACCCTTAAGACTGGCAGCTGATTTCTCAAAATAAAATATGCAGGACAGAATGCTTGGCACAAAATGTTTGATGTGATTAAAACACAGAATCTCAACCAAGAGTACTTTATCCAGCAAAGCTATCGTTTAGAGTTGAAGGACAGTTAAAGAGCTTCCAAGACAAAAATAAGCTAAGAGAATTTTTCAACAAATAAGCTAAGGGAATTTATCAACAGTATTATAGGAAATGTTGAAGAAATTTTTTTAAGAAGAAAAAATATGCATCAAAAACAGGAATAAAGAATGGTAATTACTACACTTCTATCAAGTAGAAAAGAACTAAGTGCTTCAACCAAAAGATAGAATGGCTGATTGGATAAGAAAACAAGCCCCCTACACATGTTGCCTACAAGAGACTCACTTCAAATTAAAAGATGCACACAGACTAAAAAAAAGGGGTGGAAAAAATATTGTTTTGATGGACCTAGAGGAAATAGTGCTGAATGAAATGGGTTGGATAAAGACAAATATCACATGATTTCATGTATATGTGAAATCTAAAAAATAAAATAAACAACAAGAACAACAAAAGAAGAAATAAACATAGATACAGAGAATAATTTGAGGGCTATTAAATGGGAGGGGGTTGGAGGATGGCAAAAAAAGGTAAAGGGATTAAGAGGTACAAATGGATAGTTGCAGAATAGACATGGAGATGTAGAGTGTAGCATGGGAAAGATGTTTATAAATATGTGAGGAAGAGGGATATTAAATTTAGTGGGTGATTGCTTTGTGAGTTATGTAGATCTATGGTCACTATGCTACACAACTGAAACTGGTATATTATTGTAAGCCAACTTTAACTGAAAAAAATTCACTGAATTGTAAAATGTAAAAAAAAATTATTATTAAAAAACTAATCAGAATGTACAACAAAAAAAGATTTATTAAAGCTGAGAAAGTCAGTTTTGTATAGTTTAGTTTAACATAAAAGAAATTTATCATTTCTTCTCCAAAATCTGCAAGTAATATTTGGTATTGAGAAAGCTTCAAGTCGTATCTGACAAAATCACCAATTACTTACAAAGCTGATTAATTTCTGGTAAAGATTCTATTGTCCCTTTTTTTTAAAAAAAAATAAAACTAAATGGAGTATACAAAATGCCTTACAGACATATTTTCCTTCTTATCGATTAAACATTGACTTCTAAAAATAATGCTACTGAACAGCCATGGCATGTACAGTGTTTATTAAGTGGTTATTTTGTTAAGTGTGCTATGCTAGCAGGGTAGATGTGGTGTTGAATAATTATCGAACTGAGGGTCATGGCTGTGTTTGATGCTTAAAGTCAATGTTAAGTATAATCTTTATAACACCTCAGTGAGCCAGGTATTACTAGTCCCACTTTACAGATAAGGAAGCTGGAGTAGCATTTTTTTTTATGTGTGTTGCTTGATACACTTTGTGGAGTCAGTAGCAGACCTGCTGTTTGAAATGCTATGTGTCTAAAGTTAAACCACTTTATTACATAAATGGTGTGATATAAAGGAATATGTTGATATTCACAGTTAACATTAGTGAAACTATGTTATATGGCATAGTTTATAACTAATGTTACATGACATTTCTAAAATATGACAAAATATTTAAGCCAGAAATAGAGTAAAATAAAAGTGATTATATGCATTTGAAAGTATGAGTTAAAGTTAAAATTTTAATTGCACTTTCATAAAATTGAAATCAATAAAATGTCATTTCCCTGTTTAATTAGATCATAATTTTAGCTAATACAGATCTCAATATTTTAATAGACCTATGTATAATTATATAGCGTTCAGTGCTGACATTCCAAACTAAAGTTGGAAATTGACTCACATAGTAAGATTTCAATGTGTCAGAAGACAAACTGAAGTGAACTGAGAAATGAATAAGAAATGATGAAATAAAGAGTACATAGAGGCAATTCTTATTGGAATGTTTGTTCAGGAAGGAAAAGAATGATAAAAGAAACAGTTATTAGTATTAGTAGGTTACTTTGTTGAGGAAGATTAAAAGAATTCATGCTTACTGTCTTTATTGTCTCAGTGACTTTTAAATGATAAATGTGAAAAAGATAAGATCATTGACTAAGAGGTGGGATAAATTTTAGGCAATGCTTGAATTTTGTTACCATAAATTTGTAATAGTGCCAAATACATAACTCTCTCCAGTAGAGCTCAGCTACTTAGACAGAAGTATGATTAAAATGAATGACTGCTTTGATTTATGTTTTGAGAATAGGTGGCATTTTATTTCTGAATAAACAAGGAAGTTTATGGGTTTGTCACAAATTTATATTTTTGTATAAATAAATATAAAAATTAAAATAAGTAAAAATGACATTTGTAATAAATACATATAAAATACATTCATTTATACATATCTATTTGAAAACTATATAATAATAAATGTTTACATATAAAATATATATGTCACTTTCTACCAATCAAGAATTAAGTATTTTACATATTAGTCATTTCACCCTTAACACAATCTATGAAATAAGCACTATAGCTGAGAACACTTAGGAACAGAAATTTAAGCACAAAGTTAACCATCCAGGAGTTTCAGGGATGAGATTTGAACCCAGATTTTGTGACTACAGAGTACATGCTTGTAATAATGTTCAACGATGTTTCCTAAAATGAAAAAGAACGTAATAAGACTGAGTAAGAGAGATAAAATGGGATTATAGAATAAAGATCTGAATGATGTATTTAGAGGCTGAGAAATGTTAAGCTGGAAGTCTCAATAAAGCTGAAAAAGACTCAAGTGGGAATAATTGGATAAGCAAACTGGCAAATAGCAGGAAATAAAGCTTGACAAAAATTTTTAGAGATAAATTAGAAATGTATAATTACAATGTATGGTACTGGCCAAGTAAGCTGGTAGCAAAGATAAAGAGTCAAAAGTGTTTGAAGATAAAGAAATTAAGAATGGCTAGTTTATTTAGAGATTAAAATAATCCAGCATGATGCCAGATTTAGTAAAGAGAAATATTGTGAACAAGAAACAAAAATCTTTGCTGAATCAAGATAAATGGCAGAATAATTGACAGATGATAGGATAAAGGACAGAGCACAATGAATGAACTAAACACTAAACATTTTATAAAATAGTCAGAAAATAACAACTGAGAAGGTGAAGTATGGTAAATAATGGACACTAGATCCATATTCTGATGCTGACATATAAGAACTATGACTATATACTTCTTTTTGGAGAAGTCATGACAAAAAGCAATCTCCAGAGAAAAACTAGATTTTACTAAGGCAAGGAGGTAGAAGAAACATCTGGAGGGGAATATGAAATTGAGTATTGAGACTATGGTAAGAAGAGAGAGAGAGAGAGAGAGAGAGAGAGAGAGAGAGAGAGAGAGAGAGAGAGAGAGAGAGAGAGAGAGAGGTTTGCTAGGTCATATACTAAAAGTAAATTATCTCTGTATGGAAAGGTTCATTATAGGTAGGCTTCTAAACCTGAACCTATCAGATTCTATTCTTTCACAATGTGGACAGGCATCTGAGAAGTTCTGTTATTGCAATAAATTATCAAGAGATGATTGGATAAAGAACACCTGACATATATAAACACACATATAAAACTCAGTAATGGAACATTACTCGGCCATAGGAAAAGATGAAATACTGCCATTTGTGACAACATAGATGGATATTGAGATTATTATGCTAAATAAAGTGTTAGACGTGAAAATTTCAGAATCATATGATTGCACTCATATGTAGGATATAAAGCTGAAAGCAACAAATGAACTAGACAAACAGAGACTCATGGACACAAACAATAGTTTAGTGGTTACTAGAGGAAAGGGTAGGGAATGGGGGAAGTAGCTAGGTATAAAGGGGTCAAATATTTAGTGATGGAAAGAAATTCAACTTTGGGTGGTCAACACACAATGCAATATACAGATGAAATATTATGGAATTGTATACTTAAAATGCATATAATTTTATTAACAAATGCCACCCCAATACATTTAATTAAAAAAAAAGAAAAAAAAGAGAGATCAGCTAGCTGCACTAGCTATAGTACCATTTATAAGGTTCAAAGATTCATTGGTCTGAGAGTCTGAAAGATGATCACTTTATTAGTTCAGACATACATTACATACTTTAATAATTCCAAACTGATAAGAGATAGACCTTACACCTTACTCACTTTGTTGATTTTCTAGGAGTCTTTAAATTGGGGTGGTAGTTTGTCTTCATATCAGCTGACCATAAGGGCTAGTATTATTCAGTCATTATTTGTGTCTGGTGAGAAATTTTACCTGTTGCTTGCCATCACATCTCTAGAGATTTAAAATTTTCCTCAAAGCTCAACACAACCACCAATGAAGTGATCTTTGCCACTGTTTTCCTACTGTTGCTGCTTCATGTTTTATTTTTCTTGAACTTTCCATTGCTTCATAACTCATTTTTTTCTTCTGAATCTCTATTTTCTAAATTGCAACTTTTTTAAAGTAGTGGGGCTAGTGGGGTGTTGCAACCTAGATAATGAGGTCCTTAATAATAGTCTTTTTTTCCCCTCATAATCCCTTCTTCTTCAGAAGAAGGAAGTATTCAAAAAGAGGTAATAGTTGCTGTGAAGCTGTTAGGATGTATTCAAACATAATGCTATAATGTACCAGTGACCATAACTCACTCACAACTTTCAGAGATGTTGCTGAGTTTCTCCTCCCCCCCACACCTTTTCTCACCATGCTGCTTGCATTCTCCTTCACCCATCTCTGAATGCCATCTTCCAGAACTCCAACCCTGAGATACAATATACAATGCAACATGTCAGGCATGGTAGGTTATATCTGACTGGGATTTAAGTTCTTGATCATTGGATTCCTAGACCCTATGCAAACCAAAAAAGTTGATTAGGCAATTATTTAAACATTCCTAAACATTCTGTGAGAGTTTAAAGAGGATTTATTTCCTGCTGGAAATAACCTTGTGTAGTCTTTTAATAATAAATAGAGTGTTGTTTCTAACCTAGAATCTTTTAAAAAATTTTTTTAGTAATTTGTTACCACTCTTATGAGATATTATTAAAATATTAAAGTATACAGATGTAGAATGCTCCCATTGAGTAATTTGATCAAACTTTACATAAAATCTTTTTTTTTTTTTTTGCCAGCTGACCCTCCAGTGGCCCTGAGAAGTTGTGTTAGTTGTAAGTGCTTTCACAAGCCTCTATGCAATTCCAGTATTTTATAACAAATGCCTAACCCCATCATGTTTTTTTTTTCCTTTTTATGAAATGGCCAAAATCACAATTTTCCTTTTACATCTGTGCTACAACTTTGATTTACCATCACTACAAACATGTGGATAAGCTAAAAGAGATAGAGAGCTAAAGCCCAACACAAACAGATCAACATGAAAACACATGCCCACATGGAGTATTTGTTATCAGCTTCATCTGAGCAGAATAGAATGGAACATTGACTTCAAGCTCCTCACCTCACTGACTCTGGGCTAAAGCTATCAAATGTGGTGTTGATTTTGAACTCCGTTAGTCTTTTATGCTCAGGCTGTGAGAAGATTCATTCTCATGCAAAAGCCAGAACTGGTTGCTAATGAAATCCTATCCTGACAAATAAATGGACTGTAATATAACCGGCTATAGGGCAGTGAAATCTCAACTACTCAAATATGATTTGTAGCAAAGCTATATTCAGCTTACTACTATTCCCCCAGCTATTCCTACAGAATGTTATTCTCTTTTCTTGCCCCAAATTGATCCGTTAATAAAACTAAAATCATACATCATCTGACATAGAATTGCAATGTTCTATTCTGATTTCTAAGACAAGTCCAAACAGGATAGCTATTTAAATACAAAGCTCTTGTTAGGGCGACATCACCAAATTTTAAGATTTTATTATATTAATCAGCATGATAAAGACCTAATCAAGAATAACATAGGTTCTCCTTAACAAGCTGAAACACTTGAAATGTTTCTTTCATTTTTATTTGTGAACTAAAATAAAATATTGCCTCCACTGAAGCAGATAGTAATATCTAATTACCCTAATTTTGTGATTATAATGTGCTAAAATATGAAATACATAAAACAGAAGTGTGAGACAGGTGTGTAATGATGATTATGCTGAGAGGGAAAGGTTAAGAAGATTTTATAAGTATACCCTACAGAATTGTATTTCTTGCTTTTCTCTCAGGGATGCTGTGAGAATCAAATGTAATAATGTTAGTGATATTATTTTACACATTATAAAGCAATAGACAGATGCAAGGTATTATTTTTACCAAATAGAATATGGCAGTCCTTAATAGACATTACCATTCACTAAATTCTATCTCAGCTATGAACCTAACACCACAAAATATGATAGTATTACAAAAGGAAAGAGCCTGAACATATATTTTATTGTTTAGGGAATTTACATAGTTCCTCACTGGTATAACAATAATGTTTATCTTCCCAGTAAACTTTGCTGAATAATTCAATTGATGTTTATTAGTGGTAAGTATTTTTCTTGTTTTTGCCATGATATAGAATTCCCAGATACAACCTTATCATAATTCTACCATTTTCCTGAGTTCTGATTCCATTTAGAATTCTGTAATTTAATGTTTTCTTCACAGAAATGTTCAAATGAAGTAGGCCCATTCCATAAGTACATCATAAACAGAGTAGAATAACATGAAGCAGAAACTCATATTCAGAGAGAAAATAGAGAAACAGAAAAAGAGGTGAAGAATCCGGAGGGTCAATCAAGGTAGGTTTTTCTGGGGGAGTGCAGCGATGAAGCAAGAAGTGGTGGGCTGGGGAAGAACAGGAATGAGGCCATGGCAGGGAGAGATAACACCATATAACATGCATAAGGCAATTTATATGACACCTGTGCAAGATCATCTGATCTTCCTGCATCATAGATGGACTAGTAGGTGAAACTCGAAGGAGACTGGTAAAGATGAAGATGTAGAAATTATTCCAGAGCCTCATGATCTTGGAAACTTTTGAAATGAAATGAAAATTTATACTTTAGTAAAGGTCATTAAACAATATATATGACCTTGCATAGATCACTTAACGTCTCAAGTGTTGTTCTCAGCTATAACATGAAGATAATAACTGTAATCAGAATCATTATGAGATGCTTATAGTTGGTAGCTATTATTACTTAACAAATCATTGAATAAAAAGTGAAACAGTGATATAGTATGTGAGGAAGATAAAAAAAGATTATTTAGAAAATGCCTTTAATTTTCTTTTAATTATCAAGTTCTTTAATTGTAACTGAATAACAGATGAATCATAGTTCATGATAGTCATTTTACTAGGACAATTTTAAAAGATAAAAATATTGTATATTAGAAAGAAATGGACTAAGTCATTCCAGAAATATCCGCAAATCAAGAATCTTTAATTTATTGCATGGTTTTGTACAAAGAATTTTTTATTTGTATAATAAGTTGTATAGTTGTATTTATAACTAATGTACTATATAGCATGGCGACAATAGTTAATGTACTATATTAGAAGAAAACAAAAAGCTCTGTGACCCATAATTCTGTCAACCTGAACATTTTACTTGATGTCTAATGAATATTAAATGTAGACTGAAATTCTAAAAGAATTCAGTAGCCCTCAACAGAGAAAACTGTTTGTCTTGTTCAGCAGAAAAGAAAAATAATATCTACTTCAGACCTTCATTAGCTTGAAAATTCAGGGCCATTTAATGTTTGGCAGCATTTCAAGATAATATTTTGCCAAACTTAGTGTAGGTTTTTGGAAGAGAGATGGGGAACAATATAAAAGATGTTCTTTTACATGAGCTGTTTTGTTCACCTATATCTCTGGCAACATCCAGATGATGCTTTTCTAAGAAAAGAAAACAGTCTGTAATGCTCTGCACATGGCAGAGGAAATTATTCCTGAAATGCATCCAATTACATCTGAAATATTTAATTAAAACCATTTCTTGTTTTTGAACACATCATAATGTAGGGTTAACTTCTCACAAAAAAAATTCAAGTTAACTGCATAAAAATGCAAGGATTACTATATAATTATATTTATTATATAAATATTACAACTAAAAAGATGCTGAAAGGTATTATAAAAACTGTAAAATGAAGCACTCATGGCTTCAAAGATTGCTGCCCTGTCAGCACCTGATGTTATGGTTAGTATTACACATAACCTGACCTTGACTTATTTATTAGTTACTTATTTGTCATTTATTAGTTAATGTTATTTATCGCACAATTTGTTTAATAATATTCCTTAGTCACGCAGTTTATTAGATTCTGAGCTCTTAAGAAATACACTCTGCCTTTATTTATTTGAGATTGAGTTCATCCTGTGTGTTTAGTAAAAGAGTGAATTAACCATTTAGGAAGTGACTATGAATCTTAGATTAAAAAATTCATTTCTTAATGAATTTAAGCTGTAGAGAATAACACATGCATATGATAAAAAGAAATAGGGAAGTAATCAAACTAAAACTAAAAGAATTCAGTAGCCCTCAACAGAGAAAACTGTTTTGTCTTGTTCAAGCAGAAAAGAAAAACATCTACTTCAGACCTTCATTAGCTTGAAAATTTGGAGCCATTTAATGTTTGACAGCATTTCAAGACAATATTTTGCCAAACTTCTTAGCATTCATTAAAACTAAAAGTTATACAGTACTCTGGTTGCAAAATGCTATATATAAATTATTCATGATTAGTAAACATTTATACATGTGAAACCCTGAAACACTAAATTTTGCTTTGCGATTTTCACACACATACACACAGTTACCGAAGCATGGTCTCTTATGTTGACTAAGGATCAACCTTCGGAACAAGTATAAAATGGGTCCTGATTCATGCATTTACTTATTTTTGTTTGTTTGTTTGTTTGTTTGACAGTATTGTGACAGATATATAAGCTCTCTGGAATCAAAGGTTAAATAAGAAAAAGGTTTACAGCAGTAATTCCTAACTGATTCAACCAAAATACACCCTTAAATATTTCTCTTCATTAATGTTTATACTACTACATGTCACCACTGGGATGATGTGAAATCCGGTGTTGCTCCAGTGGTATGGGGGAAGAACGAGAGGAGGAGGTGGATACTGGATGATGACATTGTGTGTTGTCCTTCAGTTCTTCCCCGCTGACGCAGCAAAAAGTTACAGGTCGGAGAGATTGAGAAAAAGTAAGATTTATTGAAAGTACATTTTAGAAGGAGAAGGGCCACTCTAGTGAAGGCTGCAGCCCTGTGGAATTTAGGAGAAGAAGAGATAAGATAGTAGCCCCAAAGGCAGGGGCAGGTTTCTAGCCAGGAAAGCTGTAACCTCACGAAAATGGGAAGGACTTTTTATATTTGGCACTTGGAGGTTCTAGATGATCTGTATGTGAGGTCACCTTGACTGACAGTTGGCTGCTATATAACTCTTTGCCTATTGGGCATGTGCTTAACAAAAATTTAGTGTTATAATTAGATTAAGGAACTTTTAGGCATAGTCATGAGATTATAATGATGGTATAATGAGGCTGAAGTTAGGAGCAGTATTTTTGTGCATGTGTTTGTATCTGGTTCAGACGGCAGCTTTTATGGTCTTTGTGCTCCAGGATTTTGGGGTATTTTATAACCCTAAAAGGGAGTTTTTATGGGAGATACTTAAGGAAGGACTTCAAGGGAAGTTTCTATAGTTACAGAGCTGGGCCTTGGCTCTTGTCATTCATTCCTGACTAACTACCTAACAGGTTATCTGTTGCTTTCAACAACTTGGCTCCCTGGGTGTCTCAGGAGTACAGATTATATGTGAAAAATCAGTAGTCGTAGAAACCAAAGAAGTTGGGCTTCATGGGTGCTACTGATTAGACAGTTGGAGAGGGATGAATTAGCCATGGCTCTATGCTATCTGGTCCCCTGACTGGTGCAGTTGTTCTGCCTTGATGGGTCTGGAGCTGAAACACATCTAAGGCTAAGATGTTATCTTTAGTGCAATAAAACTTATTATCCTAATGACTATAGACCTGAGGCTTGATAAGTCTCATGTCTTAAGTTTAATGTTTAAAGGAGCAGGCATTCAGAGGTGGAAGGATGAGGGTGAAAAAAATCAAGTGAGTCACAATGCCATTATTTGGGCAAAAGCAGCTTGAATCAGAGAAAAAATTATATGAAAGAAATGAAATGAAGTTTATGTGCTATTATAGTGTTGTTATACTATTTTTCTTAAAATTTTAAGTCACATTTCCTTTTTTTTCCCCCACGTTTCCCTTTTTAAGCAACTGTGATGGATCACTTCAGAGCAAGATACTTGGCTTTTTCATATTTACTCTCAAGGGCATTTTGACTTCATGCTTGACCCTTTGTCTCATCTTTGCCCCACTACTGGTGAGAAGAGTTACAACACCACGTGCAGTGATAAGATTGGTAAAGAACAAGAATGAGTAATAGAACATAAGTAATCGGGTCACTTGAAACTTTCCTAGAGCAGCTGAAGGTAATTTGCCACCATATTGTTTTTGTTGGTTAATTAAGGAAGAAGTACTCACCACCTAACCCACAATGACTGTTACTGGCACCTGTCTTTAAAACAAAGTAAAATGACCAAAACATCTTATTATAAAATTTAGTTCTACAATATGTTTACCCTTAACCATCAGACAGTACACACACATATACACACAGACTTACAATGGCAGAAGCTATAAAGAATAAAATTTGAAACTGAAAAAAAGTGATCATAAAACAAAATTTAAAAATATATTTACAGAAAATAATACATTTTAACACTGTATAAGGAGAGTTAATGAAAATAAACTAAATAGAAATGGTTTAATAATTTTTTAAGAGTTTAATAAGTGTTGAAATATTTTTAAGTATTAAACTTGGTCTTTAAAATTATATTGTTAAAAATCTGTCAGAGTCACATTATTATGTCTAAATATCTATTCATTCTTCTCATTGCTTAAGGAATTACTTAAAATATATAACTCAAATTACTTTTTCAACTAGCCTAAGGCAACTTTACAAGCTATATTTCCTATAGTCTTTAATCCATATTAGCATACTGAGGATTTTGTTTGTATTTCTACAATCTCATAATTTACAGTTCTGAACATTTTCTTGGAAACTCTTTATATACTCTTATTTCTCTGCCTGGTAATTACCTCTTTATCCCTGCAGGCTCAGTTCACCTTCTTGACTACACACAGAATTGATAATTTCTACCATATGAGCATATTACTGACATGGTATTATTCACATTAAATAGCTATTTCGCAACATACTCCGTCCACCACTAATTGTGAATTCAATAAAGACCAAAATTAAGACCCAAGTTTTACACATTTGTATATTGCCCTCAATATTTACAAACATTTTGTGCATATTCCAAAATTTTTTCTGACTAAAAATCAACCTATATAGTAAAGGGTTTTAAGAGCTCCACAACTAATTACCATATACCTTTGGGGAATTTTCTTAAGCTCTTTATGTCCTAGGGTTTACTTCTGGTTTGTTTTTCTCATCTTTAAAATAATAATGATTATATTAACCTCATGGAATTGATATAAACAAGAATGATACAAAGGACTTAATATTGGTATAAAGTAAGCACTCTATAAATTTTAGATATTATTTGAAAATTAATTTATGTCTTAAATATTTACATCAGTTCTGATTGGATATGCAAAATATTCTTCACCTATATACCAGCTCTGGAGGTTCCTATGGCCAGTGAGTAAAAAAGCAGACATGTCAGAATTGCTCTACCGTTATTTACACATTCTGATTTATTGTATGATGTATTTGGGATTTTAGAGTCCATGTAAACTACAATGGTAACTTCTATATGATGGACTCTAGCACTAAAAATTATAGAATTCAATTACAAAGAATTATGATTGTATTGGTTCTTTTGTGGTGAACTGGTTTGAAGTTATTATTTTTTCTTTGAATAGTTTTCCCAATAAATTAACTCTTCAGGAAGCTTAAGAAGCACCATTTTCTCTCACTACTTTCTATCAAAGTCTTTTTACTCCACAGTCATTGTGCTGACCCATTAAATGATAATAAATCACATGAAGAGTGCAGAACTTTGCATAATTCTTTGCAAACAAGTAAATAAAACATATCATAAACAATGATGAGGTTTGATTTCTGCCATGTAGGGGCTCTAGCATCTGACAGTTTATGTTTCTT
Organism: Macroglossus sobrinus; assembly: GCA_004027375.1. Taxonomy (NCBI): domain Eukaryota; kingdom Metazoa; phylum Chordata; class Mammalia; order Chiroptera; family Pteropodidae; genus Macroglossus; species Macroglossus sobrinus. The sequence continues at coordinate 298,489 of PVKZ01001329.1, forward strand.
AATGTACAACTGAAAGCAGACATTTTTAGTGATTACTCAGTGCACTAAAAAAGGAAAACCTTTTCTTCTAGATTCCTATCCTTTAAAATCACACTTCATAGATCTCAGCTTTTGGCAAGGAAACCCACTATGGCAAGTTTTGTGGTTGCTTCTTCACACCTGGTAGTAGTTGTTCTGAAATAGTAGTTGTTATAGAAAGAATAGATATTCTATAAGAAAGGGAGGTTTATATAGACAATCACTTTTTTAAATTTAGATATAGTTATTATACAGTATTATATTAGATATATTAGTTTCAAGTGTATGATATAGTAATTTGACATTTTTGTATCTTTATAATGGGGTTATGTGATCACTCCATTAATTCTAGTAATTTGCCGTCACTGTGCAAACTTATCACAATATTATTAACTATATTCTTTTTCACCTTTTTCAACTATATCCCCATTCCCCTCCCCTCTGGTAACCATCCCTTTGCTCTCTATTTCTACAAGTCTTGTTTGTGTTTTGTTTTGTTTGTCCATTTTTTTGTTTATATTCCACATGGTATTTGTCTTTCTCTGACTTATTTAACTTAGGCTAATATACTCTAGGTCCATCCATATCATTGCAATGGGCAAGCTTTTATTATTTCTTATTGCTGTGTAATATTCCATACCCCTCACATCTTCTTTATCCATTTATCTGTTGATGGACAACTAGGCTGCTTTCATAGCCTGTCTATTATAAATAATAATGCAGTGAACATAAGAGTACATATATCTTTTCAAATTAGTGTTTTAATTTTTTTTTTTTTTGGAGTGGAATTGCTGGGTCATTTGATAGAGCTATTTTTGTTTTTTGTTTTTGTTTTTATTTTTGAGATATCTTCCTATATGGATTTGAAGGATTAATATTGTTAAAGTAACCATACTACTCAAAGCAATCTACAGATTCAATGAAACTCTTATCAGAATACTAAAGCATTCTTCTCAGAATTAGAACAAAAAAAAAATACTAAAATTTATATGGAACCAGAAAAGATCACAATTAACCAAGGTAATCTTGAGAAAAACAAAGTTGGAGGTGTCACACTCTCTGATTTCAAACTAGACTACAAAGCTATAATAATCAAAACAGCATGGTATTGGCACAAAAACAAATACATAGATCAATGGAACAGAATAGAGAGACCAGAAATAAATCCTCACTAATAAGGTCAACTAATCTATGACAAAGGAGGCAAGAATATACAATGGAAAAATAAGTCTCTTCAACAAGTGCTGTTGGAAAAACTGGACAGATATATGCAAAATAATAAAACTGGACTACTTGATTATACCATATACAAAAATAAACTCAAACTGAATTAAAGACTTAAATGTAAGGCAATCACATAAGTGCTGACACAAATGGCTTTGTAAAAACATTTATTTGATCATTCATTCATTCATTTGGCAATATGTTCTATAAGAGACAGTGGCAGATACAAATCTTAAAATGGAAATGTAAGTATCCCAAAACAAAGGTGGGGGCTAATTCCAAAAATTGTCCTGTAATAGAATATAACAACCACATTTGAAATTTTTTAAGTGTGCTTGAAATTCATCATATATCTTGGCCAGTGGCATTTTCCAAACACTTCCTAGGCTTGGGGTATTTTACATATTATGAGTCCTGTCTATCTTCCCAGGCAGAAGCATCACTAGCTTCCTCTCTTCCTCTGAGGTTAGGTAGCAGAAATATGGCTTGTCTGCCAATCAAATGGATTCACATGAGACATTAGTTTGGAAGCAATCAATATGCAAACACCATGAGGAAATCTATTTCTGGTGTGGTGACACAGGAGTTTGGCTTTCAGGAGTAATGGCATGTACATTGGAGGTTTTACTGTACAATGCCCAGAAACAGCATTGTGGACTGCAGAGTGAGCGTGTGTCCAAGCAAGGAGGTTATTGCTACAATAGCCTCCATACCTAACTCTATGATACATCAGTGAATTTGAAACCCTTCAAGTATCTTCTAATAAACCTTTATTTCTAAACTAGCTAGTAGTGGTTCTCCTGCAACTGGAAGCCATGAGGTATCAGTAGGAACTTAGTTTACACTTCTCCCAATTTCTAGAATACATAAATGACAATGACCATGAGCTTGAATTATATAGCTATGTAATACTTGAATATGGACCTCAGAATTGCATTATGTCAAGGTCCTCGTGAGTAGACAGTCCTTTGGACAAGCCACTTAAGCACTGGAATAGCTCTTTGAGGTTCAAAATTTTGATTTTAAAGTGTCAGCATGAATACATTTTAAGCCAATAGTTGTGAAGGTTAAATAGAATCATTTTTATAAAATGACTCAAAAATATCTGGAACATTTAAAGTGCTCACCAAATTGTGACTGCTGTGGCTGATGTATTAGTAGTAGTGGTAGAAGCAGTAGTAACTTGTCCTGAAAGAAGTTCTTTATTATATTAGCTCACTAACCTTCACAGAAACCCTAGTGAATATAATTTTCAGTTATACCAATGAAGGTTTAAGTATCTCACCAAAAATTGCCCAGCTTAATAATAGCAGAGTACACATTTCTCCAAAACTGTGCCCTTCGTATACTCCAATATTGGTTACCCAAATAAAAGTCTGACAAACACAAAGGTATGAGTCAGGCTACATTAGCAGTCAAGGCCTGCATGAGCAAAGAAAGAAAAAGGCAGGCACAGTCAGAACAGGTATATATTGTCACCAGAATTACAGATTCATATTCATATAATTTAGATTCATACACCTACTGATGTAAGCTCTTTACATGTATCATTTCATTTAATTGTCACAGAAAACCAAAAAGACAAGTTCTATCAGTAAAGTTAATTATCAGCCTTTTAAAGGAAAACTGAACTGTACCAAGATTTGCAAGGTCACAGCACTAGCATATGTTGAAGCTGGGAACTGAAGCCAACCAATCTGAATTCCCAGTCTGTGTGTACTAAGCAAATGTTATATCATCTCCAGTTTGCTATGGTTAAGAACTTTGACTCTGCTGTGAAGCTAACCTGAACTATTGTCTGCAAAACTGAGAAGTGACAATATGGAACACTTGCTTGGTTTAAGGTATTTTGTTTTTGTTGTTCTGTTTGTTTTTATTTATTGGTGGGACGGTTCTTTTTGTTTTTAAATAGACACCAAACCTCTTTATTCCCTGGTCTGTTGCTTCCTAATATTTTTCAATTGCTTTTTATGAGTATCTATTAGAAAGAAAGAAAAGAGAATGAGATGTTGATGCAACAGGGAAAAGTTATGAGGGAGAGAGAAATGTGGATATTCCCTGTAGGAATGGAAAAGAAAATGGGGACAGGAGCAGTGGAGACTGTTTTCCTTATTCTTGACACTGCCCAAAGCTGGTGATCAAACCTGGATAGTAATAGCTGTGTGGAGAAGCAGAAAATAAAATCCTTGACCTCAAAAAAAATTCCCCAAGTTCAAATTAAGCTTGGCAAAGAAGTAGTAGAAAGTCTCATAAGTATGTAAATTATGACTTATATATTCTATTTGGGAAAAACAATAATACTCTCTCATGAGTGTGTTTGCATGTGTGTCTGTTAAAAGACATAAACTTATAGAAGGGAGAGCACAGTGCCTGACAGTTTCAATTGTTCAATACATTTTAATGATTATTATTGATATTTCCATTATAAATTTTTGTCTCTCTGGAATGGATCATTATTAAAGACATAAGGCAAACTCTTTTAGATAATAAATCTTAAAATTACAGATGTCTGTACTCCTTATATTCATCACTAAATTTCTCTCCTATTTTTTTTCCTGTCTGGTGTTTCTCTCCCTAAGTTCTCCATAGATTATAATCATCAGTTTAAATGAAATCTAAATTTCGCAAGATAAAGAGCATCTAAGTTAATGTGCTGAAAAACTTTTAGAAGTATTGTAGAAAGAAATTTCTAATCTATTCTTGATGCTTTGTGCTAAGTTGAGGCCTGTAAATAGGTGGCGATAAACTAACTCTTTTAGTAGTATAGTTTCTGTCCAATTAAAATATATTTAAATATGCTTATTAACATATATTTGAGTTATGCATAAGTAAATGCATACAAATTTTTCATTTGTGTACTTATAGTGAATGAAACAGATAGGACTACCTGAAACAGATGAAAAATAGATGACTGCAGTCTAACTACAGAGAGCACATAATTCTCTTAGTATTAAAGATTTCATTCCATTAGACTAATTTATTGATCCTCATGACCAGGGCAGCATAGCAAAGTAATTTTACATCTCAAAATGAAAAAAATAAATAAATTTTTTTTCTAACAGATTGTACATATTCAGTGCTAAACATTCTGTTTTTATATTTTCCCAGTTCTTAATTTCTTTATATGCCCAGAAATAATATAACGATAAATGAAATAAATGTATAGAAGTATTTTACCTACTTTTTAATTGATAGTATATTGTGTTTAATTCATTTATAAAAAATATTAGTATCAGGGAAGGATAAAATATAGTAAGCCAAATGTCACATTAAAAAGATAATAAATGCCTAATTTTATCTTTTAGTATCAATTTGCTTTTTTTTCCCCCAGTGGAAATTTGACTTTGTGTGGTGTGCATATTATGGGTATATTGGCACAATGCAATATATAGAGGGCATATTATTAAATTTTATACTTGAAAGCTATATAATTTTATTAATCAATTAATTTTAATTAAACTTTTAATTAAATTAATTTTTTTTAAAAAAGGAAATTACTAATAGGAAAAATAGAAATTATGGTAATGATGAAAATAATTTTTGTGTCTCTTTTTTGTTTGTTTTTTGTCTTCTTCCTATATATATATATTTTTATTTTCAACTTGTGGACTCTATAAAGAGGCAAGAGCAAGCAGCAATGTTAACTAATTCTCTATCAATTTGGAAAGGGAAAGATTTGTTTTGCAAATTTATCAATCATGACCTGTATTTAAAATGTAAGTGTTAAATGTGAATTGTATGCATTGGTTTTTATTTACTGGGTTTTTCCTTTATTTCTTACTGTAATTTTCTCTGCAAATCTTTAGTTTTTATTTAGGACTTTACATTTTTTATTAACAGATAGTACTGATAAACTGCACTGTTTCCTTTTCTCTGTGCATTTATTTAAGTATTGAGAGTTCTGAAAATTTAATATATCAGTTTAACATTGTTAACTGTTACTGAATTTGCCATACATTTGGGTTCTTCATTTTTTTTTTTTGTAGAATAATGCTAATTCTATGCTCTCGTTTGCTTGATCAATCTCTTCAATGATAGATTCACAGGACGTAGCTCTAGATGAAATATCTCTGCCTTGGGGAAGCACGCAGATGTTTTTCCTGGTATGTTTCTGCACTATAATACAGCTTGATAATGATGGGCCTGCAGACTTTCTCCAACTCTTTTCAGCTGATGCAAATGTCTCCTCCCCTGCAATGTGATTTTTACTGAGCCAGTTGATGATTTAATTATATTTGTCAAAAATCTTCTATTTGTCCTTATCATTTTATTGCCTTTGATTTTTTTACCAACAACGTCGCTTTCATGTTGAAGGTATAGGATTTAAGAGGACACTTAGAAGATGCTTTGTCTCTCTGTTTCTTATTTCAACTTTGTGTTTCTTAGTCTCTTGAATTGTATTCTCAATGTCTTTTTTTGCTGAAAAGAACTTTGTCATTTGTGATGGATATCTTGTTTCTTTTACTTGTATTATCCACAGACTATAACAGAAAACAGTAGTACGACTATGAATTAAAATTTGCCAAGCAGGTTACCATGGCATAGACACCTTTATAAACCTTAATAAGTATACTGAGCTGGTTGTCTAAATAAGTAGCAAAGGCCTGTGTCTGCTTTGTGGACATGTTGGAATTATGTTTAATCATGTCAATTGCAACTCTACCAGGAGTTTCAGTACCAAAGAAAAAAGTAGTGATATCCAAAAGCAGAAAATCCTACATGATGTCAAATTCTTTCTAAATAAGATGGCTGCTTAGACAGATGTATCATAAACAATAGCTTCATAGGAGTTGATGTTCTTTCTTCTTTTCAATTGTTTTCCATTGAAGAAGTCTTATAGAAGTTTCTGAATATTGGAGATATGTGTATAATTACTCATCAGGATGAGGACATGTAATGAAGGCATGTCCTTTGGCATAGTGAAGGGTTTTCTTCACAAATTCCATAATATCACAAAAAAAGAGCCAGCATTCAATTCTTCAAACTGGCTCAGATAATGAAGGTGTGAAAGTCAATCCTTTCTTAAAGAGAACTAATATCAATTTTTACTTTTGTCAAAGTACATTTAGCATGTTTACAAGTATTATAGAAGTTATAATCAGTTCTCTTGTTTTTCTTATGCTTGAAATCTACAAAAAAAGTAAACTTTTGTCAATGTCTTCTCTATCTATATATTAGTCTTCAGCTATAAATTATACCAGAAATATTCCATATTCAATAATGAGGATTTACACATTAAAAGTACCTCTTGTAAGAAAAAGATTAACTTCTTTTTGTTGTTGTTATTACCAAGATTCTGTTCAAACCATAAGCAATAGCATCAGTCAATGGTGCTTTGGTGCTTCTGGGACTATTGAGATCAGCAATAGGTCCTACTTCTTTTGAAACCTGATATTGAGAGGCATTAATAAGCTCATGCTGTGACAATAGCATTTAATATTCTTTTCAAGTTAGGTTTCTATGATTTCTTCATAGGAGATATCTTCTATGGTTAAAATCTTTTGGAGTCTTCCTTATATTCCATCTGGACCATGGGTCTTGTATCATTTACCACCAAGAAGGGCCAATAGTTGATATCAGACTGGACAACAACATTATCAAATATATGTCCAAAAATTCACAGTCTGATTTTTGAAATACATCACCAAATAATTGTGCAATATCAGTTAAGGTAACATAGTTTCAGATTATCCACTTAATCATCGGCAGTTATTTCCAATTTCCCATGCTGGAAGATATCCACACAAAAATAGATGGTGCCAATATTATTGGCAACTGCAGGTTGCCATACATGGTTTATGAGGGTAGATGTAGCTCAGCTCACTGGAGAAAGTAATGACTAGAGCTGTGCTATGTTGTTTTTAAATAAAATGTACATATCATTTTCTTCTGAGAATGAAGATTGTACTTATAAAATAAACAGTTGATCTATAACAAATTATTCAAATTAGCACTATATATAAAAATTCGAGTGGAATTTTTGGTGATATCCATTCCAACTATTTTCTGCATACTCTGGATAAATATAAGTATAAAACATTTAATTTTACATATATATATATAGAGAGAGAGATATGCTACTGTTTTTCAAGTTTTTATGTACAAAATATATCACAGAGATAGATACAGATTAAATAGAAAGCTAGAGAGGTAATTTTCTCACTCAATTTAACTGTCCCTATAGTATAGAATTGCATTTTATATGTGAACTGTTTAATTTGGCTCTCATTGATGAAAAAATTTTATATATCTAATTTTGGTCTACCATAAACAATAACAAAATTGTCTTTGTGCAAGCATATCTCTTCACTTGTATAATTCTTTTCTTAATATTGATTCTGTAAATTTTTATTGCTAAATCAAAGCATATTTTATATTTTAATACTAATTTTCAAAATAACCTTCTCAAAATTAATATTGTAATTAATACACCAAAAAAATCAAAATATATTACTTTCTTCATAGTATCTCCAACACTAGATTTTAGCTACACATTTTAAACTCCATCACTCTCATAGTTTAAAAATTAAGTCTCATCATTTTTAATTTGTCTTTATTTTAATACTAAAGATTTTGAACCACGTTTTATATTATTTGGGCATATGAATTGTCCCTTTTATGAAACACATGTTTATGTACCTTGAATATTTTTCTGCTCTGATGATGAACTTTTTAAAATTCATCTGTAGTTGATTGATATAATATTTACAGTTATTTAACTGTGATTCTTGCCATGAGATTTGTTTTTGCCAAACTCTTCTTACATTGGGCTTGACTATGTGATTTGCTTCTGCTGTGAATGGGAGTAGATGAGATGGGTGGGCCTGGGAAGAGGAAACTCTGGGAGTCATTGATAGTCCGTTATTGCCTTTAACTCTCTGCCACAGGACCCTTTCCTCTTAGAGACTTCTTCTGCTGACTTACAACATAACACAAAAAAGAAAGAAAGAAAAAAAAAAGTTTGATGTAAACCAGTGACATCTGAGGGATTATTTTACAATGTAACCTAGCCTAAGCCGATTGATAAAAATACATTTAAAATATGTTTGTATATTAAGGGCAGTAACTCTCTCTGTTACTTTATTTGGGTTTTGTTTTTCAGGCAGTGTTTGCTTCCAACAAACTCAACTACCAATGTAGAATTAAAATAATCACTGAATATAAACTTTCAGTATTTCAAGCCTTCGTTTTTAAGTTAGCACAAAGTCTAACTTTTTGCTTCAATAAGCCCATGCTATTTAGATTTTTAAATATTTTGATAAGATAAGTTAATATGTATTGTAGATATTTTGTCTGATGCTATTGTATATAATATTCATGTTTCTCTTTAAAAATTACAAATGACTGACACCTAAAACAAAACAAATAGAAAGCCTCACATTATTTGTTACTGTAAAATTAATTTTTGTTGAAAAAGGAAATTACATCATTTGCATTTTCTTAGGTATTTTTTAATACTTTTGTTGTGATTTGCTAATCCAAATTCGTCTAATCTGATAGGACACATTTTAAGCTTTATTTTCTCATTCATACAAAAATCTAAATTCTTCATAGTTTCAACCTCATCACAAGGAAAACAGTTGTTACACTATATGTTTACTCCTAAATTCTAACACATTCCTCATCTTTCAAAGTATTAAATAAAAATATGTGTGATAAATATGGAGAAAGTACTTTTATGGCTGGTTGAAAAATGGCAATACATAGTCATTAATAGCATTAACGAAAATTGGTTTCTACCAATGCAGTTTCATTATTTTTATTTTATGTACCCCAAATTTATCAAAGTATACATAAAAAATTATCTTGTATTATATAAGTAAGTCTTTATCATTTTATCTAAGACTACATAGTATTGCAAAATGGAAAAGTAGTATGAGAACATTTGTTATTTTCAAATTAAAGTGAACTTTACAATCAAATATATGCTAGAAATACAAAAAAAATTTTTCTTCTGAATATAAAGAACAATGAACAATAATGTCGGAGGTATTATCTTAAATTTGTAGATTGTTTTAAGTGAATATGTCACATTTTCTTTATTACCTCTAAGACACTCAATCTTATTAAAACTAAGTTAAAAAGGGGGAAATAATTTTAAAATGTTGTTTGTAAAGGTCTCTACAATATTATTGGGTCTTAATTACAATAGAAATTTTTAAATACTTCTAGTTGATTATTACATATAAATATCAAAATATTGGCTCAGAGAGAAAATATATTAAAAGATGTTTAAGGCATTAATTTTTTTTATTTTAATTGACTCAAAGAGTGAAAGAGTAAAAATATTTGTGTTTAGGGAAAAAATTAACTGGTTTTGCTCCAATTTAGCTCATTTAAATGCAAGCCTCCTACTTATGAGTGGATTGTTTTCTAATGTGATATGTAAATCAGTTATTTGAAAATTGGAGTGTATTTTTTATTGTTATAATATAATAAATAGCAGTTATATTACTTATGTAAACAGCTTCATAACTCAGGATGAAAGTAGTTAAATTTGCTTTTGTTTATTCTTTTTCTATTAATTAACTGTACAAAACTTTGCTCTATAAAAATAAACACTGCTGTGAAAAACTCTATAAAGAGGATGAAAAAAAAGACTACAGACTGAGATAAAATATTTGCAAATCACATAGCTAAGAGAAGTCTTATATCTAGAATATTTAAAGAACTCTCAAAAGCCAAAGTTAAAAGAAATCCAATTAGAAAATCAGTAAAAGACATATACAGACATTTTACCAAAGAGAATTTCTGGATGGCAAATAAACACATGGAAATATGTTGAATGTCATTTACCATTAGTGATATACAAATTAAAATCACTATAAGATATCACTGCACACTTTCTCAGATATCTCAAATCCAAAAAAAAAAAATTGTAACCAAACTAAATGCTGGTGAGAATGTCGATAAACTGTATCTTCTATCCTTTCTGGTGATGATATAAAGTGGAAATGCCACTTTGGAAAATAATTTTGCAGTTTTTATAAAATTATACATGTACCAACCATAGAACTCATTACTCACACTCTTGAGCAATAATGCCAAAGAAATAAAAATGTAACATTTACATTAAAACCTGTACATGAATGTTCATACCAGATTTTTATAATAGCTCATTCTGGAAATACCTGCATGTCTTTCAATGGGCAAATGTTTAAATAGCTGTGCTACATTCACACCATGAAATTCTATTCAACAACAAAAATAAACACAATATTGATATATGCAATAATCCAGGTAGATTTCTAAGACATTATTATTGGTGAAATACTCAGTTTCTGAAGTTTAAATACCATATGGTTTATGTAACATTAATTCTCGAAACTATAATGGTAGAGAACACATTAGTAGTTGTCAAGAAATGTGGACTAGACATGGGCTTGTGAATATAAAGGGATAGTATGAGAGTTCCCTTGTGGTGATAGAAGAGTTCATGTATATGATGAAATTTCTTAGAACTATGTACACACAGAGATACACAAATATATGAAAAACAATTTTAAAAACTGAATATGGGTTGTAATTGTACTGAGACCATTTTCTGGTATTGGTATTGGTATTGTATTATGGCTCTATAAAATATCAGCACTGAAGAAATTTTAGGTGAAAGGTAAACAGGACTCTGTAAAATTTCCATCTCTTCTTTTGAATCTATAATTACTTCAAAGAAAAAGTTAAAAAAGGAAAAAAGGAAATTCAATTTCTCACTTTGGTGATTTGGTGAGTTCATCCTCTGACTTCTCTAGAAACTCTCATGTTTCAAGAAGAAGATTCCACTCACAACAGATAGATTTAGTTCTCATTAATGTATTTCTGCCATTGCTTTGTACCACTGTAGAGTGTAATTTTTGAAGACTGATCTTACTTAGACTTGAGACAATTTTTCTCAACCCATGATGGTAGGTTACAAGTTTTCAATTTTTTAAAAAAATTATGACTCTAATAAACTCAGCCAAAAATATATCCCTTTGTAGACTTATTTCTCTACTTTGGCAATTCTCTGTGTTTAGTACTCAGAATCATGAAATCATGAAAGTGTTAGCATCTACTTTTTATAAACCTACACTATTTTTTATCAATTAACTTAGGGATTGCCTATTTTTTAAATATTCTTCATATAAATACACAAAATGTCTAATTATTATTTTTTAACCATTGACGCTAGTTAGCCATTCATCTAAGGATACTTCTCAATGACTACATGCAATCTATACAACAAGCTTTACGAGGAGTCTACTTCCTTTCTAAGACACTCCCAGATGATATTACTTTACTTATTTATCCTTCTAGAAAGATCACACTTAGTAAATTCTAGTGTGAATTTATAAAATATGTCTGAGGGAGAAGAAAGACACAATTAAATTTTAAAAATTTCTTCATTGACATGGTATGCTACTTTCATCAGGATCCCAAGTAAATTGACAGGAGCCTCTTAAACTTAGCTCTTTGGGGGTAAGTAAACATCCATCATATTAAAAAAAATGCAGAAGACTGAGTGAAGACATATAAGATAAACTTTTCAGGAGACAGACTTGAGTTGTTTTTTTTTTAATTATAGATTTAATCTATGTGTATAGTAAATGACTTTGCCAAATAATGAGTTCTCAGAGAAAAATTTTTAAGAACTGATTATGTTTCAGAAATTTCAGAAGTCATTACTGTTTTAGTTTTCTCTTTATATACCCATTTGTGTTTGCTGGAGCTCTTGATTTTAAATAACAAAAGCACTTTAGCTACTTCAGACAAAGTGGCTCAATGTATATTATGACAAAAAAAATTTTCATTGGATAAAAATAAGAATCCATCGGAATGTCAAAAAAAAACTAGAGTCACATTCTCAAATGACATCAATACTTTCTTTTGTTTACCTTCTCACTACTTTACTCCATTGACTTCATTTTTTTCTTTGATAACCATCTACTTCCGCTTTTTTTAGTCCATAGTTTGGTGGAATAGACTTTTTTGTTTTTAGTAGCTCCATATGCTATGATTTTATATAGCCACTTGAGACTAAATTACATTTATTTTCTCATGCTATCAAGTATCATATTGTGAATCCATCAACCATAGACAAAGGGTCAGGGTCTGGAAAAAAATAGTAATAGGCCCAGTATTTGGATCAAGTATCTGAGTAGTCTGGATCATGTCAGGCCTGACCATAGGCAATTACGAAGGTTTTATCCGGAATTGCTGCTTAGGAAAGAGCTGACCCGCAGCATACCTCGTACACGCTTAAGTTATTGTAGCCTCTGAAGTGAGTTACAGTCAAGAACCCAGACTTCCTGGACGTATATACTCTTATGTACGTCCGCACTCTTAGTCTTGGCACCTAAATCAAGAAGTCTCCTCATGAGGGTAAGCTTGAAGACACTTTTATCCACTCAGACTCATTTCTAAGTACTTTTTTCTTCCTTGCTCTTCCCTTCTTTGTCCTCCCTGGTTCCTGGGTTTAGAAATAGCAGTCATCTTTTATTTGAAGTTTCCTTTTTAGCGAGAGGATCCCCACATCTGTGTTGATCCACCTGATCCTCAACCAGTGCAGTTTCATGAGAAGAAATGGAACAGTAAAGGAGTTGTTCTTTTCTCTAGTTTTATCTTCTTATACTATAGCACCATGAGATTAAAGACTTGTCTATCACTTTTATTTTGACTTGTTTTAATTAATTGCTACACATCTAGCAGTTCAACTCTCTCCAGCTCAGCTCTGCTCTTGGCAGCGTCTACTCCCATCAAAGAAGTGTACTAAGGGAACAAGCTGGCTATCTAAATAGGACTGTTCATAGTACCAGCATATAACTGAACTCAGGAAAGACTGCCTTTTAAAAAGTCTATAGAATACCCATTTCTCATATTCTACAAATTATGATGCCTCTGGGAGAAAAAAATCAAATTGTCTTAATCAAATTATTATCTGGAAGATGTGAAATACATGTCCAAGAGGGGAAAACATAAATGAGTAGCAATTAATTTTCTCTAAACCTATTTGAAGGGTATACAAGGTATTTGCTGCAACAATATTATATTGTTGTATAATATTGGAAGATTGATAACAAATATGAAATCAATGCATGTGATTAAATTAAAAGGCATATTTATAAAGAAGGCATACTTATAGTGTCCTGTAATTAATATGCTACTAAGGTGTATGATCTAGTGTCACCTTTACAGTGACATATTCAATTCAAATAAAGTTGACTTAAACTCCTATCTATGTCTCATGAAAAATCAAATACCCAAATAAGATGTCTACTAATGGCTTACATTTCTCATTTCCAAGGTCCCCACTTATTAATTGCCTATTCTCATTTTGATAATAATTGCACTGTATCCAATAATGCCTATATCTTTCTTTATGCCTTATATTTAGCCAAGTGTGAAATACATCCCCCTTTCTAAGATTTTTAAAAATATTATGTAAAGTTTTTTTTCTAGTATAATCTTAGATATGAAAGAAAATAAACCATAGCATATCAATAAAAAGTAAATATAAAATAATCTCCATTCTTAAAAAATCCTCAGCCATATGTTTCTACAGATAATTTCTGTGGGCTTGCTTTTCTCTTTTGTTGCCTTGTCTCCATCCAAGCTTATTTTTCATTCCACCCCATTCAACCTAAGCATAGAGAATGTTATTTATATACTCATCTGTATCCATTGGATTGTGGGAAGACTTAGTGTGACTCAGTGTGCATAAATCAAATAGCAGGTGAGTGTTTGGGAAACACAGTTCCCCAACTCACAAAATATAATAGTGGAAAAATAAGTAAATAAGACCCATTTATTAAAAAATAACCAATATCAGGAATAACTTGGGTAATATATAGAACACAGCTAAACAACACATATTTCTTTCATATACGCATTTAAAAATATAGTATACAAGGTATTATACTTGGCAGTGTGGGAAATTTAAATATAAAAAATCAAGGTACTTGTCAAGTACATTGCTGTCAAGTAAAGCAGCAGTCTCCAAACTGTTTAGCACCAGAGACAGGTGCTCCTATGAGAATCTAATGCCTGATGATCTGAGGTGGAACTGAGGCTGTGATGCTAGTGCTGGGGAGCAGCTGCAAATACAGATGAAGCATCTCTCACCCACTGCTTGCCTCCTGCTGTGTGGCCCAGTTTCCAACAGGCCATGGACCAAAACCAGTCTGCAGCCCTGAGTTTGGGGAAGCCTGAAGTAGAGGAAATAAAATATATCACTTTGCACAGAGTAGAAATTAATAGCAAATGTTTATGAATATTTTAGAGGAGAAGACATTTATATTTCTTGGGGTAATGATTTGAAAAACGAAGATTTTTAGAAAGTATTTTTATGCATAAATGCTATGCTGAAAAAGAAAATGGCATTCATAGTGAAAATAGAAATGTGAGAATGCCTCCTATTTTTACAACAGAAACACTCAGACAATGAGATAAAAATAGTTGTCGTCATTTTCTTATTTACTCAGTGTCCACACAATTTATGCATCCATTGCTGTAAATTCTCTTTTTATTATTTCCATCTCATTTTGTTTTTATCATTTCTTGATCTTTAGTATGTGCCAGTCACTACAATAATCAGATGGAGAAGAATGAGCCAACCTCTCTTTCCTCAAAGACATCTTAGTCTAGAGAATCTCTTTCCATGTCAGAAATGTCTCTCAGATTTTCCTCTCCTGTCTAGTGTATACTAACTTCTTTAGTATATCACCTGTTTATGGAATTATTCCTAGTAAAATTTTCCTAGACTTTTCAATTTTAAACCCACCTGCACATTGTTGAGAGTCATCTTGACTTACTCTGTTGGCAGGAGTAGAAATCAAGCTAGACTACTGAAATCAGTGTATCACTGAAAAAGAACATGTATCAAAACATAGACAATAGTTATGTGTGTGTAATGAATAGCAGAAAATATACAAAAATATTCATCTAATAATGTTTACCTCAGAGCTTTTTATAATAGTGAAATAGAAGACATATTTAAATCTCCATCAATATTATGGTAATATAATAAATAGTACACCATTATTAAGAATGATGATGAATTTTTAATTTCTGATATAAAAAAGATGTTCATGATGTATTTTTTTACCTGGATTGTATTTTATTATTTTTTCTTAGTATTTTTTAACTCTCTTTTTAAAATTATTTTTATTTTTTATTTTTCAATTATAGTCAACACTCAATATTATTTTATATTAGCATATAGGTATATAGCATATTATTAGACATTTATATAATTTATGAAGTGATTCCCCAATTAGCTTAGTACCTACCTAGTACTTTACTTAGTTATTACAATATTATTGACTATATTCCCTATGCTAAAATTTTCATCTCCAAAACTGTTTTCTAACTACTGATTTGTATTTCTTAATCCCTTCACTTTTTTCACCCAGCTTCCCAATACCCCTCCCATCTGTCAACCATCAGTTTGTTCTATCTGTGATTCTATTTCTGTTTTGTTTGTTAATTTATTTTGTTCTTTAGAGTCCACAAATAAGTGAGATAATATGGTATTTATTTTTCTCTGACTTATTTCACTTAGTAGAATACCCTCTAGGTCTATACATGTTGTCCCAAATGATAAGCTTTCTTTTTATGGCTGAGTAATATTTCATTGTATATATGTACCACTTCTTTATCCAATAATCTATTGATAGACACTTAGATTACTTCCATACCTTAGCTACTATAAATATCCTGCAGTGAAAATAAAGTGCATATATCTTTTTGAGTTAATTTTTTGGATTTCTTAGGATAAATATTCAGAAGTAGAATTATTGGGTCATAAGGTAGTTCTACTTTTTATTTTTTGAGGAAATCTATGCTGTTTTCCTTAGTAGCTGCACCAATTGTAATCCTATCAACAGTGCACTAAGGTTCCCTTTTCTCTACATCCTCACCAACACTTGTTGTTTATTGATATATTGATGTTAGCCATACTGTCACATGTGAGATATTATTTCATCATAGTTTTAATTTGCATTTCTCTGATGTTTAGTAATATTGAACATATTTTCATATATCTGTTCTGTTGAGCATCGATATGTCTTCTTTGGAAAAATATCTGCTTAGGTCCTCTGATTATTTTTTAATTGGATTTTTTTATGTTAAGTTGTATAAGTTCATTTTTATAAAAAAATTTTTAAATAAATTTTCGACATTAACTCTTTATCAGATGTATCATTGAAAATTTTCTTCTCTCATTCAGTAGGCCAACTTTTGCTTTTGTTGATGGTTTTCTGTCCTGTGCAAAAACTTTTTAGATTAACATAATTCCATTTTTAAAATTTTTTCTTTGTTTACCTTATCTGAGCAGATATATCAGAAAAATATTACTAAGAGCAATGTCAGAGAGTTTACTGCCTATATGTTTTTTTCTAAGAGTTTTATGGTTTCGGGTCTTACATTTAAGTCTTTAATCCATTTTGAGTTCATTCTTATATATGGTGTATGAAGGTTGTCTACTTTCATTGTTTTGCACGTATGCCCAGTTTTCCCAACACTATTTATTGAATAGACTGTCTTTATCTCATTGTATATTTTGCCTTCTTTGTCATAGATAAATTGACTGTATAGGCACATGTTTATTTGTGGCTCTCTATTCTGTTCCATTGCTCTATATGTCTGTTTTTATGCTTGTATCATCCTCTTTTGATTACTATAGCCTTGTAGTATAGTTTGTTATCAGGTTTCATGATGCCTCACTTTGTTCTTTTTTTTTCAAGATTGCTGTGGCTATTTGTGGTCTTTTGTGATTCCATATAAATTTTAGCATTATTCATTCTAGTTCTATGAAAAATGCTATTGGTATTTTGGTAGGGATAATGCTATCAAAATGCAATCCATAGTGTGTTTTTAAGTGTGTGTGTGTGTGTGTGTGTGTGTGTGTGTGTGTGAGAGAGAGAGAGAGAGAGAGAGAGAAAACCCTGGAAGAATATGTGCTAAATTGCTAAGATTGTTTATTCCTGTGTCAAGGAATTATGATACCAATTGATTATTTTTTCAAGATTAATCATTATAACAATTAATTAAAATTCTAATATAAATAAATTTATAATTATAAGGTTATTAATTAAATATAAAATTAATACATTCATATTCTAAAAATGAAGCTTTCACATAAATAAGAAAACTTATTTTAACAACAATATTTTATATAGCAAACATAGAACATATGAGGTTATGTTTTCTTAGGAAAATATACTTAGTTCTTCAATAGTCATTTGTGTTGTAAAAATAATTTTTTCTGCCACTGTTTTTGTTTATGTTATTACGATTGTATATTATAAACACTTATAATGGGGCTGGCTCAAAGTTTTCTGCAAATCATAGGCATTATTGTTTAGTCAGGAATTCCATTATGTACAGAAAATATATTTGTTGGACAAGTTTATATTTTTTTGCAAGTGAACTTACCTTCTATTTATTCAACTAGAAGATTATAATGCAGTTTTTGAAGATTTAGGCTAACTGTGAGAATCTCTGTTTTTTCAAGAATCTTATAAATATTTAGAGAGGGAAAGGCTCTAAATAACAAATGATTTAGGTATAACATTTGAAAAAATATTTTATGATAAATTTTAATTGTTCTAACAGTAATATTAGATTGCAGATAACCAGTAGAAAGAAAATCTGTATAAATCATAAGTTTAGTCAATAATATTAGATCATAACCTAAATATTCCTTGGGATAATTTTTCAAAATTGTGTCATATTTTATCTGAGTCATTTTATCACATAGCTCAAAAGTCTAATTTGCAAAAGAATTGTTATCAAGTCTTAGGAGGCAAAAATAATTAAACTCTGAGCATTGAAAAGAGCCAAATAAATCTATATGAACTTTCATCAATCCTCTAATATTTTTTATAGTTTATCGATAATTTAATATTTTTTCATTATTAGATTTAACTCTGGGCTATACTTGGGAATATGATTTTCCAGTGGTTGGGTTCTAATTTCAACAAACATCAAGATCTTCTACATTTTCCTTTTTACTTACAACCCATCAATTTCCAAGTTCAGTTTTGTCTTCTATAACAATTTTCTACCTCTATTTCATGACTTTGCCACTATCACAGCACAAAACCATGTCTTTTCTTTTTTTCAGAGCCTCCAATTATCCATATGTTAGATTACTTGAAGTTTTCTTACGGTTCACTACATTTTTTCCTTTCTGTATATCATTTTAGATCATTTGTATTGCTGTATAGTCAACTTCAGTAATTATTTTTTTTTTTTTGCAATATCTAATCTGGCATTAATGCCATCCAATGTACTCTTTATTCTGGACATTCTCAAAAAATTTAATTTTAATCTTATTTTTTAATAGCTCTTATTAAATTTTCTTAACATATGAAATATAATTACAGAAGTTGTTATAATGTCCTTGTCTACTAATGTAACATCTGTGTGAGTTCTAGACTGGTTTTAATTGAATGCTATTTTTTTCCTTATAAGTCATGCTTTTAGGTAATATTCCTTGTTTGTATGAAGACTTTAGCTAGAAGCTGAAACAATATCTATCTTCTGACTAGAAAGAGTTGACAAAGTAGATTGGAAAGAGTTCTGGACAGAAATCCAAAATAAAATCTGGAAGCATATGATAGAGTTTCAGAGAAAAGGTCAAGCTCAAGAAGAATGTTGAACTTACCACTACATGCTTGACCTTCTTCCTTCTATGCCTTGTCTTACTTTGCTTCACCCTGTTCAAGCTCCATCTACCCATGACTTCAACTTTAACTGTTGGTACACTCGGGACTTCAAATACACTTGTTTGCTTGGGTAGAATTAACTGAAGTCCTGGAAGAAGCTTTATTAAAGTATGGCCAGAGTGAATTTTTTGTCATGGTGAATTTCACTTCATGATGTAGACAATAATATTACATGAATTCTATTGGGTGCTTTCTGTATTACAAGATCTTTCTGCTCTGAATGATGTGACCATTACCTATTTTTGGCACTGTGTTAACTCTAGAAATTATTCTGCTACTACATTCCAATGTTTTTTTTTCCCTTGGTCTCAGTTTATTTTCTGAGACACCATGCCAGAATTCAGTGAAAGACTGTAAGAAATTGGTCTGCAAATCTCCAAAGTGTCTCTCTCCCTCTCTCCCTCTTTCCACAGAATATATGTGAGGACCTCTATGGGATCTTGGAGTGGTTTAAGAAAACTTTTTGGTTGTAAGAAGACTGGTTTGTTCTTCCTTTAAAGTTCAAAGTGTTTATTTTTCTTGATGGTGGAACACATATCATTTGCAAAGTAATGAAAAAAAAGAAAATATATTTTTTTATTTTTCTGTTAAATTTTTAGGAAAATAAAGGCTTGAGAAGAGAGACAGAATCATTTTTTTAAATCAATAAGAGCAACAAAAAGTTAATTTCTAGGTAAAATAGAACTCAATTATGTGTATAACAATTGTTGAGATATTACAATTCTTTGGCAAGCAAGAAAAGGCGAGGACTTTTTTTTAAAGAAGTGTTCATTATTTGTCCTTTGTTTGTACATTTATACCTGTAATATTCTGACAAAATGCATCAAAATTATAACTCTCTCTCTGGTGTTTACTTTGATGTTAACCTTGCAAAGAAAAAGGACAATGCATATTTCTGTATAAAAGATGGTCAGGTCAAAGATGGTCAGGCCAAAGATGGCTTAGAAATGAGTTTACACTGTGCTTACTTACACTTACATCATACTTCAAGACTCTTAACAACAGATAAGTCATTAGCATGGTACAGACTCTTTATGCCAGTGTTATGATTGGTGGTTATAGCTTAGAAAGGTTAAGTGCTCACAAATATAAGATAATTTTATGAAGAATGTATATAAAAATCCAGAATTTCTGTTTTCAGATCCAGTGTTCTGCCCTCTGCCTTGGACATATTTAAGCTCAGAGGTTGGAAGCAGTAGGAATTCTACTGTTTTAGATAACACCCATCAAATATCGAAGTTGTATTCTTGTGTTTAAGATTCAAAGAAACTTTAATGTTTTTAACTAAAAACTTCAGTTTTAATATGAATTTCACTTAAAGAATATGTCTAAAAATTTTAGAAAGAAAATTAAAGTCTTTACTTGCAAAATACAATCTGCATTTGCTTTGACAACTAATTAGTTTACATATATAAAATAAGCCTATCTTTCTGTATATTTAATTAAGGTGCAGTGCTAGGATAGCATCAACTGCTTAATTAAAGCAATTAGGATAGTAGTGGATCATGGCACAGCTTACCTTGAGATGTGTGAGCAGAATGCATTATAGGCTATGATACAACAGATAGTCATTGAGTTCAAACTACTTTTCACATAATAAAACACAAAGCATATTTGAGTGCTTTAATTAAAGTTTTACTCATTCTTATCATTGTAGATGCATTTAGGTAAGAGAAACCATTGTAGCTTACCTTCTCAAGATTTGGTGTACATTATATAGAAGAATTTTCACACATTGTGACCTGTTATTTAAAGCAACAAAGTCCTCACTAGAAAGCATTTCATTGCCTAGAGTGTCCTCTAATGCTTCTGTCTTAGGAACATTTAGTGGTAGTAGGTAGCTGGCTAATGGTTCAGGAAGAAAGACTCTCCTGGTGTCTCTATCTTTTCATTAAAGAGCTATTCTCAACCCATCTGAGAAGTGTCTAGAAGTGTGGTGGCATTAGCATGAGCTTTGAAATGACTTAATCATGAGTTCAAATTCTAGACTCATCCTGGTAAATTAGGGTAGGTTCAGTCTCAGTAATGATAAAATATCGGCCTCATGGATGGGGTAAATCCAGGTTTTGTGGGAACTAAAGCCAAACTTTTGGGAGTGGTCTTTGTGGAAAATAATACAAAATAGGAATGATTGTGTCATTTATTTAGAATTAGCAAAGAATCATGATAAAATATACATTTAAAGAAGCTAACAAATTCCACCTACATAACTAAATCTAAACTCTTTTTACAAATTAACTACCTGACATATTCTTTATTGTACTTTTTCTTTGGCCTTGCCTTTATATTCTCTGATCACTTTTTCATAATACTTTCAAATTATTTTCTTTAGAGAGAATGGAAATATTGAGTTTTTGCACTAGCATGTTGATGATTTTTAAATTAATGAAAATGTGGGTTTTAAAGATTATTTTCAAATGGGCAATATCCATCGAGTTTCTTTTGTATATAAAATATTTCACATCTACTCTCTGTAGTGCTGTAGGTCTGTGTCCTATAAACACAGGAATTTTAAGAAATACTATTTTACATAATTCACATTTCAAAAAAAACGCATGGTCCCTTTGTAGTCACATACATTCTCCAGGATATGCCTGAGAGAGAAATTCTGTTGTGATTAGATGATAAGAAATGAATACTCCTATTGCAATTTTATACTTTTTATGACTGCAAGAATACAACAACAACAAAAAACTTCTGAGCTTTTTACTTTTCATACTTCCATTATTTACATACTTGTATTAAGTATCCTGGGACACATTTACATATCATCATGATCTGTGGCTCTCAGCCTTTGTGATGTGATGATGAGTGACTTAGCGCAGTGGCGCTTAGGAGTATCACCATTCCTGTACAATGTATTTGTTCATGAAGTGGTGTCATCTACTAAATATAAATTTTTGTATTCCCAACTCAATTTGTACTCACTAGATAGCAGAATTGCTGATGGTCATTCCATTGCTTCCTGACACAAGGAGAGGCATGACAGAGGTGAAGTTTTTGTTTAAAGAGATTATCAGTCTTAACTAACTGTGGCTTATGTTGTGGCCAATATTGAATAGACCAAACCAAGTGTACTCTCGAAGGCTGTTTACTAGCCGGCGGCTGTCCTTGTTAGGAGCAACCCCAAACGAGAATTATGTCCAGCTTATATACAATTGATTGTTTCTCATGCCATGCAAGCGAGCAGGGTGACACAAGCTAAAATTGGCAGTTAACGTATAAGCTCATTGTTATATTCTCACAATTTTCATGATTAACAGGAGGCGGTTAAGGGTTCCAGGAACTAGGCCTTTTTGTTTTAGTTAAACATTACTAAAATATAGACTTCCTTTGTCTAGTTTTCAGATTTTTAAATTAACTCTTTTCTAATCACATTTCAGCAGGCTGTCACAGTTAAAATATTCTAATTGTGCAAATTTACCATAATTGTGGATCCATGTGATGCAATTGCTAGGGTCTCACCTTTGGAAGAAGCTGTATAAGGCAAATGGCCTTGAAGCTTAAGGTTCATTAGATACATGGCAAATTTGCTTCTGGTTTACTGTTTATTGAATGTATAGATTGAAGAGTATATTGAACTGTATATATTTCAATACCATCCCCATAAAAACTAATTACATATAATACCATAAGAAAGAATGCCACCTATAATTTTTATATTTCAAATTCAGAAATTCTTATGGTAATTAGAAACAAGATTCTCGATGAAATCTCAGTAAGATTCTTTATGGCCCTCATCATCAACAATTTAATCAAATATTTCCAGTTTAATTTTTTAAATCAGGAAGTTATACTTTATATTAAAGCACCACAATATATATTTTAATTACAATCCTGATTATAAATTGATTAAAATATACAATCTTGTAAAATTAAGTACTTTTTGATTTTTCTTGGAAATTTTTGAAAATTTAATTATTAAAAACTGTAATCATACTATATAAAGAAAGCAAATGAATAAAATATGAAGGCATTATTAATTTTGATTATCCTATCATAATCCCTTAATAATGAAAACATTCTCTTGAAAAGAATATATTATTTTTGCCATTTTGAAGAGGTCTAGCTCTGCTAGATAATAATTTTGCATGTAATTCCAGAAGTTCTTTAATATTTTTATCAGCTTCCTGCAATCCTCTATGTTAGACAGAATTTTTCTTTTCACTTTTCATTTGTCTTTTCAATTTGCATTTCATTTCTATTATACTTTGTGATATTTGCTATATATACAAATTAGACTGACTGACCAGGTAGAGAGAGACATTAGTATAAAATAGGGATAGCTGATTTGAGGAAGAATGTATTATTTTGGGGCACCATTACCAAATACCACAGATTGGGTGGCTTATAAAAAAAAATTATTTTTTCATAGTTTTGGAGGCTGGAAGTCTAAGCAAGGTACCAGTAGAGTTGGTTTCTGGTGAGATCTCTCTTCCTGGCTTGTAGATGGTTGTCTTTTCATTATGTACTCTTATGGTATTTTTCACTGCTTGCATGGAGAAAAAAAGATTTTTGTGTCTCTTCCTATTTTTATAAGGACACAATTGCCAGAAAGGTTCTTGTCTTATTCCATGAGAAAGAATTCAAGGGTAAGACAAACAGCAGGCAGAGAAGTGGTGGTGGTGGAAGGGAGTTGGTGGTGGTGGTGAATGTGGGCTTAGGGGCGGGGGGAGGGGAGGCAGGAGTGGAAGAGACACTCCTTTTTTTGTCCATTTTTTGCAGAGTTTTTCCCAAGATGGCTGGTTATAAACTTTTTGTTCTCCCTGGAGGTAGAGCCCAAGAAAATGAGGTGCTGAAGCAGCCTCACTGTCACCTCCCAGTAGGTAGGGAGCTCTGTTTCCCACTATTTCTTTCTCATATGTTATTTCTGGAACTGTCATGGTGTCAAGTACATGATGGTAGCTGCAGAATTTGTAATGCAGATGTGATTATAATGATATTATAGTTAGCCAAGGATGGCATCTAGGCTGGATAAGATCAGTTTTGACTTATTCTCCCTGCTGGGGCTAAAATAGGGGAGATGTAAAGAAAGGAAAAATTTCTGGAACCATGTTTTGGAGGGGAGGGGGTGTTCCTGCCCTACCTGTCCTGCCTCAACACCAGTCCTAAGGGATTAGGACCCCACCTTTATCTCATCATTTAAACTTAATTAATTCTTAAAGGTCCTATCTCAAAATATAGTCACAATGAATATTAGAGCTGTAACATATGGATTTTGAAGGAAAGCATTCAGTCTATACCAAAGACTAATATTATGCATGTTCAGATTATATATATATATATATATATATATATATATATATATATATATATACACACACACACACACATACACACACACACATATATAATCTTTATATATGATCTATATATGTATATACATATATAGATTATATATATAGATTATATGTATGTATATGTATATATATGTTCATGTTATTATTGTTATTTCATAACTCTGCATAATGAATACTTAGATAATAAACATGTACTGCATTACAATTTTTTTTTCAAAACTAAATATTTTAGTCTACCCTGCATGAGTTCTAAAGAGAAGTCCAATGTATTTCTTATCCTTGTCTCTATAAGCAAGGTTTTTTTTTTTTTCCTCTCTGCCTTCTTTCAAGATTTTTCTCTTTGTTTCAGATTTTCTGCAATTTGAATATGATATGCTAGGTGTCTATATTTTTTGTATTTATCCTTCTTGGTGTTCTCTGAGCTTTCTGTACTGTTGATGTCTGTTATTTATTTTGAAAAGTTCTCAGTCATTATTTCTTAGAATATTTTATCTCCACTCCTGTTTTAGAATTTCTGATGCTAAAGTGAACTCAAGTCCTACAGCAAGAGAGAATCTTTGACTGTATGCAGGAAAGAACTCAAGCACACACCAGAGTTAGAGACAAAAGGAAAGTTTATTAGAGAAGGAGAGAGACTGAGAGAGACCCTGAGGGTCCAAGGAATTCAGTTTAAATGCTTTCCTTTCTGAGTATAGGTATGCAGCCTTTGGTAAAGGCACTGGGAAACAGCTGTTGATAATCTCAGCAGGAATCTTCCTGTAGGTTCCCCATGGTCTGAAGATATGCTGATCAGACAGATTCTGTGTCAGGCTCTGAATACAACTTGATTAAATATATAACTCTTATGTCACTTTCTTATATCATTCCTATTATGTATATGTTATTATTATTATTATTTTGAAATGGTCCTAATGTTAGGTAGTTAGTCAGACATGAGTGACAGGCAGAACGAAGGAATAGGGGCCCAGCCTACAGACCTCCCAAAAGAATACCCCAATGGTAGAATTTTGGATACACACATGCACACTAGGAAGTTATATAGCAGCCAAGTGTCAATCAAACTGACCTCACTTGCCAATCACCTAAGAATGCCTTTGGAACCACCCATCACAGCCCCAAAATAATAATAATGCAGATGTTCCCACTTCTAGGGTTCTCTGTGGTCTTTGTTGTGGTCTTTGTTACAGTGCTCTTTTGCAGTTCTTTGCTAAAACCATGTGTCTTTTTGGGGCGTGTTTTGTCATTCTTAAATATATTTTAAATCTTTTCTAAATCTCACTGACCTGTGATTCTTCATTGTATCAATGAGGAAGAACCAAGGAAAAATATTAACTGTATTTCTGCACCGACATCGAAGTTCAAATTGGCCCCAATGTAATACTACATTCTTCCATATTCTGTTATTATTTTCAATTTTCTCTCTTTGCATTTTTGACTGCAGTTTTTACTGACATATTCTCAAGCTCACTGGTCATTTTCCAGCTGTGTTCAATCTACTACTAAACCCATTCCTCGTTTATGGTGCATTTTGTTTGAAATTTCTAGCATTTCTTTTTGATTATTTTTGTTGGTTTCTATCTCTCTGCTTGTAGCACCCATCTATTCTTACATGTTGTCTACCTTTTCTGTTAGAATGCTGAACATATTAATCATAGTTATTTACAATTTTTTTATCTGATAATTTTAAATTCTGTATCTTATCTGAATCTTGTTCTGATTCTTGCTTTGTCTCTTTAGACTGATTATTTCTTGCTATTTAACGTGCCTTATAATTTGTCATTGAAACTGAATAATAGCAACTGAGTTAAATAGGCTGTTAGTGTGATGTTTTATACTATTCTGCCTAGGAGTTAAACTGTATTTAATATTTGCTGAGGCTGCAGGTGCCAGAGGCTTCAAATAAAAGTGTCTTTATTTTTGCCTCCCCTATACTTTTTTGGGCTTCCCTATCAACTTCTCTTCAGGTAGTCTGTATTTTGCAGCTTTTTCAGCTGTAAACCCAGTTATACTGGAGGCCCATTGGTGTGGTAATAAAGTGTGAAGGAAGAATGGGAAGTTTTCTACAATCCTATAATTATATCTTTATTTTTTTTTTAGTGGGCAGGTTTGTGTACCTAGGCTGTGGCCTTCACAAATTTTTCATAGCTCCCCATCCCTTATGTGAAATGGGACTCCTAGATGGGACTAGTGATGGAGAAATTCCTTTCCTACCTGTGAGAAAAGGCTCTGGTAAGGGCTTTTCCCCTGAAGAGTAGGCCTTTGTTATAGAAAACAATCTGAACACATTTTAATGGTTACTTTTTCCAAGCTACTGCCAGTGTCTTTAGGAAATCATTCTTGGTTTTGCGCTTTGAAAACCTGGTAGAGTCCCTGGAGGGAAAAGTCTGAACAATGTGGGAGTCCTCCTAAAGCCCCCAAAGTTTCTTATACTCAAGTCTGTGCATACTAACCTTCAGCAATTCAACAAAATAACATTTACATATTCTCACCAGTTTATGACTCCTGGGACTTCTACTCTGGTAAACAGATCTCAACTGTGACTCTGAATTTGCTTGTCTCTCCAGATTTCATAGCAGTGGTTTGCCCTGTGACCTCAGTCCTCTGATGAGTCCAAGAAAAGTCACTGATTATCTGTGCCTTTTTCCTTTGCATTCTTTTCTTGCTGTAAGGATAGGAGCAAAGACTTTCAAGCTCTTTACACATTAGAAGTCATATTGAAATTTTGTTTCTCAAAAAGTTATACTTAATTATAAATGATAGCTAAATTAATTTTTAATAATAATGGATATTATGTGTAAGCCTACTTTGGAGGAGACATTGCGCTAAGCACTTATATGCCCTATTTGATTGAAACAACATACATAGTGGTTGAAGATATGTGCATTGAAGCTAGACTGCCTATATTCACACCCAAGCTTTATCATATAATATGGGACCTTGGGACAATTATTTAACTTTTTTTGTGTCTCAATTGTATTATATGTTCAAGAGGATAATAATATAACTTACCTCATAAAGTCGCAATAATGATTTGAGTGTTTGGCACATAGTGAGTGTTATGTGTTTGCTATTATTATCCTATTTAATACTATGATAATCTCCTGAAAGAGATATGCTTTTTACAGAAGAGGAAACAAAGTCACAGATATCTTAAATAACTTGATTAAGTGTTATTAAGTGGCCAGTTTAGATTTCTAAACAGTAACCATGACTTGGAAATAATAAAGAAGAAAAAACCCACATTCTAATTCCCATGATTGGCCACAAAATTTTTATAACTTAATAAACTGCTTGGATAAAGAAGATATGGTTTGTATATACAATGGAATACTACTCAGCCACAAGATGAAATACTGCCATTTGTGACGGCATAGATGGATCTTGATATGACCTTATTTTGCTAAGCAAAATAAGTCAGACAGAAAAGGACAGGAACTATATAATTTCATTCGTATGTGAGATATAAAACCGAAAGCAACAAATGAACAAATGAAAGAAAACAAAAACTCATAGATATAGACAAAAGTACGGTGGTTATTAGATTGAAAGGGAGGTAGAAAGAAATTGAAAAGGGCAAAGGGAGTCAAACATATGGTCATGGAAGAAGACTAAACTTTGAGTGATGAGCACACAATGCAACATACAGCTGCTGAATTAAAAAATGTACACTTGTAATGTATATATTCGTGTTAACAAATGTTATCTCAATAAATTTAATTTAAAAATATAAAAAAATCTTTTATCCAATAATGAGAAATGTTATTCAGAAGTTAATTTTTATCTATGTGTACTTCAGATATTGTGACTAAATTATATGTATCTCATAGTGCAGCCTTACTCTCTACAAGGTTTGATTTATAAAACAGATTTTTATGTTAAAAAATCTGAAAAACTCATGCAGAGTCCCAATAATTTTTAGTATTTGTTTAAATATTCAGTTTTTACAGGGCTGCTCATCAGATATTGAACTAATGTTTTCAAATAGCAAGATCATGTAGGGCTTACAAAGAACCAAGCATTCTCAAGTCCCTCCATGTACTCCCACCCAGTTCCCCAGGGAACTGCCATATTTGTTGTTCTTAATTGTATTCTCTCTCTTAATTTGTGTTTTTCTTTCCCATTCTTTTTTTTTTTTCTATTTGTGTGAGACCAGAATTTGTGCTTTAAATCAGTCACATGGTTTTGTTTTCTTTTTAAACCTCTGCTTGTATTGACACAGGGAGTATTGCACAATCAATAGTATGATGGAATATTGTATAAATAATCAATATTCATACCATAAGAAACTTTTTTTTATATTTCATTGTCATTATGGACATACAGTAGCTCTTCATCAAGCTTTCTGCTTTCTGGAAGACTTTGGAGGTTGTTCTGCTTTACTTAATATAGTAGAAACTGAAAAGTATGGTTTTCATTCTCAGGCAAATCATAAAACCCACTATAAGAGAGAATACAACTGCCAAACTCTTCTAAGAGGGATTCCCATTTGGTGAACCTTTAAAAGCCTAATAAATCTAGAATTATATTACATTTGATGCTGTTCTCTTCCAGGGGGATTCACCATCATACTCAGTCTGTTAAGTATTGTATTCATCTCTCATATACTGCACCTCAGTAGAGTTTCACAGAATTTGATAAAATCCCAACATACTAATACCCCTTTTATTTCAACAGATATTCAAACCTCCTTCCTGAGCATTCTCTTCATCAGAATTTGGTCCCCAATCTATTATTGCTTCAGAATGTGTTTTATAATCACTTGAAAGAGACATGGCATTTAAACATTTTTATTTTCATGATTTTTTCCTTTTCAGAAAGCAATACTATTATTGGGGAAAAAAAGTATTTTAAATGAAAATGAGGCACCGTAGTGTGTGAGTGGGGAGGGATGCACACATGTGCATGTGTGCACACACATGTATACATTAAATGGAATATTCTGGCTGAGCAGAGGGATGAAGCTTTTATTTTGTTGGTGTAGTGAGGTAGGTGTCATCCTAATCAATTCAAATTAAAGATTTTTTTAAAAACTAATGAGTACAACTAGGCAGCACATTTTCCCTATGTATACATCTGAATTTCCTAATTTTTGTAGAGTAGCTTGCAACTCCTCCAGTGAATAAAGGGTCTTAAATCCTTATCTGGTTAAGTTTAGAGCATGTGAAAAGAAAAAAAATATTTCCTATAGACAAAGGGAGATGGACACTGTAGGTGGAGTTGATTGATGTCTTATCAAAGGAAAGAACAGTAGGATTTTCTGAGAGTGAATGCAGCATGTAATAAGGGAAGAGGAAGTTCAGGGACTGAACTGATTTCAACATTTGAAATTAAGTGTCAAAGGATTTTTTTGTTGTTGTTACCAAACAAACAAACAAACAAACAAACAAAAACTATAGCTATTTCTAGAAACCATCCTGAATGAGGGGGTGGGGGAGAAGGGGATTGAGAGAGAGAGAGAGAGAGAAAGAGAGAATATTGAAAAAGCAGGTACCAGTGAGGATTTTTAGTATCTCAACTGGTGTCTCAATTGACAGTGATGATGGCTACAAATTTTCCGCAATATTAATGATATTTATTTTGAGTTTTCAATTAATTGTTCTTGAATTTGCTGAGCATTTGAAAGTATCCTTAAGAATTTTTTTTCAAAATATGTGAAGATGGATATTTCAGAAAATTCCATAGAGTGTGTGATAATCAACCAGGAGTACAGCCTGGAGCCCTTGGAAATTGAGATTTTAATGAAGAGGTAACCTCAGTTTTATTCCTGGGGTTATGAAGCCAATTCAAACCAGTTTCATTGTGGAAATATTTCAAATTATCATCAAAAATACTATGACAAGAAAAAATGAGTTAAAAATTACAGATATCATATTTGTATTTGTGCTAGCTGACTTCTAGAAACATAAAATCCATTGGGTGCTTTTTCATGTATAGGTTTGTTGATACCACTGTCAAATGAGCAGTGACAACTGGAAAATTTATTTTTTCTTCATTGGTACCTGAAAGTAATTTCTTTTTTTATAAGAGACTGTAATCTACAGAAAGGCATATCTATCATTTACTGCCATGAACTGTGGCATCAAGGTATCTGTTTCCACAACCAGACTTAAATTTACATCTGTGTTCTAGTTCAGCAGCATTAGACATGTTGCTTAACCTTTCTGATAAGTCTGTTTCTTTATCTGTATAGTGGGATAAAATTTTCTAGAATGCAAGAGCTCTATATTAGTCACTCACCAAAGGTTGTAGAAAATTTATACACTGAAATAAGGCACCAGGACTATATTTCTTGCTTGTTTATTGGTTTATGAATGGAGATAAATCTTTTGGCTCTAGAGTTCTCCTTGCCTTCTGTAAGAGTATCATTTGCATAAACTCTATGAACAATTATAGTAACTTATACATCATTAATTCCTATTTATTTATTTTTGCTATATCATTTAGAAAATGTTGAACCTGGTTTAATTCAACCTCAGATGAGCTGGCTAGAACTGCTAAGTCACCTAATGTTTGGGGGCATATAATATAAATTTAACAAAAAGCCACACAGTTTGTGTAGGAGCTAGGTTTAAAACATAGATTCAATCAGTTACAAAATTTTGTATTCTAATCGGGCTATGAAAAATGTATTGGCTAATGAATTACTTTTAGTTATCATTTTAATGAGAATAAATTTTCATAAGGATTGTAGCTAGAAAATCCACTGAATGCTTTTAAGGATTGTAAGAAAATTACTTAAACAAGATTTTGAATAATAAATTTGTGGGTATTTGGTACTATTATTTTTTAATTGAAACTTGAATTTTCTTTGTATACTAAGGTAGATTCTTTAATTGGAGAAACTTTAGTGATAGACTTTTTTTTTCACATGATATTAATCTTAATATATTCAACTAGTACTTATTAAACACTAACTGAATATAAAACAGATCTACTATATATATGTTGATGATACAAAGATAAAAATAAGTTAGATATTAAATAAATGAAAGTGAAAATTAACATGAAAGTAGCCAAGTTTGGACAATAATAATCTGAGGAATTATAAATTTAAACTTGCAAAATCATATAATAGAATTCTGGAATGTGAATATAGTTAGAATAATATTTCACTTGGCGATATATTTAAAAATAAAATATAGAAACTTAAATGAGATAGCAATTTACCTAAGAAATTGTCAGTCAAGGGTAGCTTTGGTAGCTCTTAATATCCTCAGGGACTAGGGCTTCTTCTGTTCCTTGCTTATACATTACACATGGTTTCAGTTTGCAAATTTATTGTCTAAAAAGAGGTCACCCTATCAAGGCCCACAGGCCAAATCTGCTCTCCACTAGATTTTGTATATAAAGTTGTTTTGGAGCACAGCCATGTACATTTATTATGTGTTATTATCTAATGCTGTTTTCATGCTACAATGGCAGCATCCTATGGTCATGACAGAGATTACAGGCCTGCAAAGCCAATTGAGTTTGCTTTTGGCCCATTATAAAAATAGTTTGCTAACTTATGGTCTATGACAGTGCTATCTGTTAGAAATATAATGTGAATCACAGATGTAATTTAAAATTTTCTAGAAGCCACACTTTAAAAACTTAAAGATAAACAAAGAAAATTAATTTTCATAATGTGATTAACACTTTACATCAAAAATTTTTATTTCAACAGGTAATAAGTTTTTTTAAAAAATAATCATATGTTTAATGTTTATTCTAAGTCTTTGAAATTTAGCGTATATTTCAGCTCTAACTTCCCACATTTCAAGTGCTCAATGGCCACATGTGGTAAGTGGTTATCAGATTGAACAGAAAAGGACTAAGATGTCAAGGTGCCATATCCTTTGCTTTATTGATAGCAAGAATAAGGAAAGGAACAAGTTTGATACACAAACAAATAGGGTAAATGTAAAACATAGAAATATTATATATGTATATTTTATATATATTGTTTTATTTAATATGAAGATCACTACCCACCTTCCTTCCATAATTCCCAACCTCCAAGTTATTTTCCTTTTCTGCAGCAGTTGCGCTACAGGTAGCTACTGTGTATTAAGGACAAATGAGAAATGAATTCTTTTTCTGGCTGTTCATCTATTTTATTTCTAATAAGGAAAAGTGTATTTGGCTTTTGTATAAATCCATCTAGTGATGACATTTTTTCAATATTTTTAAAAACTATACAGTACTACATGTGGTAGAGCGTTTTCTTCAAATTATTGTAGCAAAAACGTTTTTGTCATAAACCTGTTTTGTCTCCTTTTTTTGTTCTCTTGCCACTTCTCTTCTTCCTATCCTGGCTCCCTACACACACACACACACACACACACACACACACACACACACACACACACACACAAACACACACACACACACAAGAAAACAATCATATCAATTATTTCCACTAAAGCTACATGATTAAAAGCCAGAGTTTCTCTAACTGGGTGAAAACAAGTGCTGCCAAAAAGAAAACAATTTTAAATTTAAACAAATAGGTTAAAAGTAAAAGGAAGAAAAATATATACTATACTAATGCTTACCAAAGAAACCTGAGATAGATATTTAGTAGCATTAAGCAAAATAGATTTCATGTGCAAAAATATTTTTAATAGTGATTAGTCAATTCATCACTGAAACATAATATTTATAAATGCTTTGTGATCTAGAGTTTTGACTTCATTGACATTTGTAGACCACTCCATCTAATAACAATAGATACACATTATTTTCAAGTACGCCAAGAAAATTTACCAAGACAGACCATTTTGTGGACCATAAAGTAAATCTGAATGAAACTCTTTGAAATCAGATCACAGAAAACAAATTTGAAGACCATAAAGGTAATAATTAGAAATGAATAACAGAAATAAATTTGATAAATTATCAAACATTTAGAAACTAAATTGATATACTTTAAAATCTATATCAAAGAAAAGCAATCAAAATGGCAGATAAAATATATTTAACTCAACAAAAAAGAGAAAGTACAACATATCAAAATTTATGGGATGCAGGTAAAGCATTAGTGAGGGAAATTTATAGCATTGAACGTCTTTATTATCAAAGAGAAGTGTCTCAAATAATGGCCTTTCACTTTAAAATAACAGGTCAAAAATGATCAAATTATACCTTAACTAAATCTTAGCTAAAATAAATTTTAAAAATCATCATGGAAATTAATAAAATGAATCAGATAAATAAGTAAATTAATGAAATCAAATTCACGTCCTTCTAGGCAAAAATATAAGATGAAAAACCTATAACCAAAATAACCAGGAAAGAAAGATAAGAGAGAGGATGCATTGTTGGGAGCCATTCTTGCTGAATGCCCTACAAACAGGGTTAAAGTTGCCTGCAAGCTAGAAGTTTGCAGAGCAAGTGGGCTCTGTAACGAAGGAGGAAGTTTGGCTTAATGGAAAGAGTTGAAAGTTTCTTGTTCCAAAGAATAAGAGACAGAAAACAGGAAGAACAAGGAGGTTTTGAGAGAACTTATGTAAATGTTAGCAATTGTTAGAATATCTGTGGGTTTTGCTTCCCATGCATTTCTAAGGGTATAAATATACTGTGCTTAATAAACTCGGAGGCAGAATTCACTGTTAGCCCTCCCGATTCTATCTTTTGTCTCTCTTTTTTTCTTTCTTTTCTTAATCCTTACTCCCCTTCTCGGGAACTGTTCGATCTTAGCCGGTGGGCTCTGGCAATGCATGTTACTAGCATGAGAAATAAGAGAGGTGACATCGCTTCAAATTACACTAATATTAAAAGGTTATTCCAGAATATTATCAGTAACTTTATGCCAATGAATTTGACAACTCATATAAAATGGACAAATTCCTCAAAAATGATAAACCCAAAGCTCATTTAAGAATAAATCAGCTGAATAAGTCTCTCTGTACTAAAATAAATCAGATTTGTAGATGAAAAGACTGTCCTGGATAGCTTCACCAGTGACATCTATGACATTTTAAAGAAATTTCAATTCTATATAAACTCTTCCAGAAATTGAAGAAATACTTCCCAAATTCTTCTATAAAGTCAACATTACTCTGATATTAACACAAGACAAACTTTTTCACACTTTTTCAAATGTTGTTTGACCAATTTGAGATACATAAATATTGATATACATACATTCATAAACATACACTAATAAATAAACATTGCAAAATATACATAGATAAACATTGATTTACACCTTACACCATATATAAAAATACAGTCAATCTAAAATGGTTTAAATGCAAAAACCTAAAACTGTAAAATTTCTAGAATATAGGGAAATATTTTTGCACTTATATGGTAAAGATTCTTTTGAAATAAGTATGGTCCCTCAAAAATTGATAAATTATATTTTATCAAAATTAATAATGACTACTCTTCTAAAGATACTGTTAAAAGAATGAAATAACAGCCATAGACTGAAATTATGTATGACAAAGGACTTATATATAAACTTAACAATAAGAAAATTACTCAAAACAAGGAGAAAATGAGTTAGATAGACATACTCTTCATAAAAGAAGATATATGAATGGAATATAAACACATGGTAATATATACCATAGTATTAGTTCATAGGGAAATACAAATTAAAACTGCAATGAGGTACTATAAAACCTAATAGATTACTTAAATTGAAAAAGATTGACCACATGGAGCATTTAAGATTATATGAAGTAACTGGAATCCTCATACACTGTTGGTAGAAATGTACATGGTATAAGTATTTTAGAAAAGAGTTTGAATGTTTCTATGAATGTTATATATACCACTTTCATACTAGCCAACAATTCTTCTCCTAAATATTTACCCAAGAGAAATTAAGGCATATATTCCCATATATATATGTAGACAAGAGCACATAGCATCTGTGATTGCCAAAAATGGATACAACAAATGTTCACCATAGGTGAATTGACAAAGAAATTGTGGTATGGCCATTAATAAAATACTCTTCAAGAAGAATAAAAAGGAATAAACTATATGCACTAAAAACGTGGATGAAGATCAAAGTAATTATATTGATTAAAAAGAGTCCAGAGCCATCCTCCAAAGTACATCCAGTATGATTGTATTTAAACAAAATTTTATAAAATGCAACTATTCTGACAGCAGATTAGCAGTTGTCCTGGGAAGAAGAGATAAGGAAGAACAGATTTTAAGAAGAATAATGAGAAAGACACTAAGGATAATGAATATGTTAATTATCTTGATTTTGATGATGATTTCTCAAGTGTACATATGTGTATACATATGTTGAAACATTATGTTGCTGAAAAGTATACACTGTCTTTGACCTTACTACTCTAAATGAAATGCATTTGAATTAAAAAATTATATAGGATATGTTAATGCCAGATATTCAAAAGTATATATTTACGGACTGCGTAAAAAATGTTTTGTTTTGCAAACTCATAGAAAATCGCTAGCTTGCTATATAGATGCTCTGACTAAATTGAGTCCTCCTAAAATTTATATATTGAAGCCCTAATCCTCAATGCTTCAGTATGTGGAGATAGGGGTGTTTAGGAGGTAATTAAGGTTAAATGAAATCATAAGGGTGAAGCCTGAATCAGATAGAGCTGTGGCCTTATAAGAAGGGGAAGAGATTTCCTTCTCTTTTCCTTTTTCTTTCTCCACCATGTGAAGGTACAGTGAGAAAATGTCCTTTTGCATACCAAGAAGAGAGTTCTCAGCAAACCTGACCATGCTGGCACCCTGATCTTAGACTTAGCCTTTGTAACTATGATAAAATACGTTTTTTATTGTTTAAGCCATCTGGTCTATGGTATTTTGTTATGACAGTCCAAGCTGACTAATACAATAGATATAGCTAAATGCATATGCCTTGACCTCTAAAGTAAGGAAATTAAGTTTCAAATTTTAAGGTGATTATTAAATTTGAGTTAACATCCACAATAGAAATTAATTCTTAAAATTTATTTAGTTTGGGCACCAATTTTATATGAAAAAGTAGACAGTAATCATCAGTTTTCTTTTATTATTTTATCATTTATGTATGTCTCTCTATATATATTATATATTATCCATTTTTTATTCTTTTTTGAAATGTTTCTAAGAAAAAAAAGGGTAGAACGAGAAAACATAGCCAAACCCATTTCCCCAAATAGCATTAAGCTCTCTCTGTGTGTGGTATGTGAAAATGAATGTGACATAGTTTATTACAGAATCAGTGAAATAACTCATGCAGGTTAGCAGAAAAGTCTGGCTTGTCTGCCGACAGTGCTGAAAGCATTTCTGTGAAGGAAAAGCCAGGAGCTGCCTGGTGTCATACCCACCATGATCTGTTGCTGGAACAAGGAATCGCAGTTGCAAGCAATTGAGCTCATAGAAAACAAAATCTTTTACCCATGACTTTATGCAGATACTTTGTTTTTGTAAAAACTTTTCACTTTTGCCTCTAGAAGGGTATGTACTGAGATTTTCAAACAGTGCAAAATGAGTAAAACAATACTCTGTGGAGGAACATGTTTATTTAGAAGGGTCAAATAGGCTAGTTCACCACAGGGATGACTCTCACAATACTTTATTGGCTCAGCCTGCACTCAAGGACCTGGGATCAAGTTACAAAGAATCAAGTTACAAAGCTATGTTCTTTGTTTTCTTACTGATGGAACTATGACAAATGAGCTGGGAGGTGAAAAAAGGAACTGAACAATTATGAGAAAATTATGAGAACTTGAAGTTATTAGCTAGAGACCTTAGTATGCTGGTCATATATTACCAGAGAAAGTTACTAAACTTCTCTAATTTTATGTTACCTAAAAAATGTTGTAGTTAAAATGTGTATTGATGTATATCTCTTTATCTCACTTTATAAGCAGTGATATTTCATGCTGGGTACAATGCCCTGTTCTGTTTTGTTTTGTTTTATTTTGTTTGCTGTGTAAGATTCAGTCTTTTCCCTTAGAGGGCTGTTTTCCAGTGGAAGAAAGGAGACACTTAAAGAAAGATTGACAGCACTAAATGGCTCACTCAGATTGTGATGTATTTGGTTGAAGAAAGAACTGTTCATTTTTTTTCTTATGGAAATTAAAATAGACTACATGGAGGTGGTGCTATGGAAGGCAAATATTGTGATAACAATTTGAAATAATTTTATCTTTACATGTAGCAAATGATAACTTAATAAAGAATGGTAAGAAAAGTAATATTGCTATGTAAGTAGGCTTTTGGTGTTTCATATTTTCTTCATGATAAATAACATTTAATTTATAAATAATTTTATTTATTGAATTATCTAATCTTCCAAAGCATGCATGCCACATAATCAATTCAGATATTATCTCATTTTGCATTTCTGATTTGCAATTTAATTATATTTTAAACTACATATGTAATCAAATGTATTTTATTCATTAGAAAATTAAGAAATTAACATGTAATTTACTGTCTCTTTTGTGGTTCAGTTTAAATATAGATACATATTTGTGTAACAACATAGTAATCTCTGAATGTCATATTTACTGCCTCTGCTCTTACATTGCTTACTACACTGCTTGTATTTTGTTATTGGTCTTTGTTTCCTTTCCTTTGCTAAAAACACATAAATTAATTAGTTATTTGCATGTGATACATTTGAATGAATAAATCAAGAGTGGAAAAACTAAACATACTTTGTAGAAATGAAATAATTACAGCAAGCCGTATATTACTTATGAACCTAGTCAGGTGTAGACAGTCACAGCGCTGCCTGATACCTTTTCTACTTACACAGAGTAAGGTCCATGATCAATGATGTGTAACTCATAAGGAAAGGAGGCAGAATTGATGTGAATAGAGATTCAGAATTGCCCAATTTGATTCAGGCTTCTAAAATTATATAACTGTGCTGATCAGTTTTTAATATTACTGGCAAGGTTACAGAAATAGCCGAATGTAGCTAAATTCATAATACATGAATTTAATGCACCTGCAGTCCTGAAATCCCCACTGAGCACTTCGTTTCCTTAGAACCCAGAAAACAAGCAATCTTTTAGATCCATCCTTTCAATTAAAGAGATGGGAGGAAATCTGTTGTATAGAACAATTCAAAGTGAATAAACAGTGTATGTTTTAAAGTGAAATAAAGTAGCTGAAAGTCATGGTTACTTGTGTCAAATTCGATTTCGTAACTGCAAATTCGATTGGTACAATATTATGGAATAGGGTTATAGATGTGCTGACGATGTCTCCAGAGTCGTTACAGAATGAGTGAACTGAGACAGCTTCCTTTATCTAAGATATCGGAATTACTAGGCTTATTTTTAGTATGGTAAGGTTAAAATGAGGAAATGTATGTGAAAGATCTGAAACATAATAGAGTGCCAAATAAAAGGCAGTTTCTTCTCTTTTAGCTAAAGATTCCTTTCTAGTAAATGAGAATAAATTATTCTTAAAGACTCAGGTGCAATTCACTTTTGCCTATATAATTAAGTAACTAGAAAATTACAGAAACTAAATCCACTGAAGTAATTAAGGGAGAACAATGTGATAGAATTTCCACCATCCAAAGTAATTTTGCATTGACAATAACCAAAATGGAGTCTACAGCATATGCAATAAAATGTAAGCATAATCTCTTTAAGTCTCTAAATAGGTTAAAAGATAAATGTGAAAATTATAGTCCAGATAGTGATATTTTTTACATAAAAATGTGTGTTTCCATATGTGAGAAAATGGAGATGGACTACAGGGAGGAACAAAAAACAAGCCTCTAGTAGTGTTAGATGAAATTAGAGAAATTGGTAAGAAATGACAGAACTTTTATAAATAAACATAAATAGCAGGGTAAAACACCCTCCCCAACTCATCTAACACCAAAGAAGGTTAACAGCATAAAAAAGTTCTAACATTTTTAGTGGCAGAGAACCAGAAGGTTTTAGTATACTTCAAAAAAATGTATTAAACATTTATCAAATGGCAAATATTGCACTGAACATAAAGTAGTCAGAAGACATTTACAGTCTCTGTCCTATAGAAGCTAGTATTTCAGTGGGGAAAAAAAGGTGAGGCTGAAGATATTTCCAATTTTTATTTTAAGAGTTTTCAACTAAAGCACAGACTAAACTTCTCGAAGCTAGAGATTTTGATGTTTTTATTTTGTTTTGGTTGTTTAATCTTAACTGATGAATCTACAATGCCTTAATTTATATCATTGGTACATAATAAGTGTTAAATAAATATTTAATGAATGAATCAATAATTAGATTAAAAAAAATCATTCTGTTTAAAAGGAAATAATTTTTATTTCCAATGGAAATGCTTTCCAAACAATGCATGATAAATAATAAGCTGAGTCATACTTGGGCAAGTTAGGCGCAGGCACCTTGCTACATTAAAGTAACATTTTATATTCAGAGTCCTATCCCTAGCTGCAAGCCTGGATCATAGCCAGACCTAGGACCCACAGATGTCAACAGAATCAGTAGAATTTCTCAGATGAATCCAAAGACACTAAGGATGTCCATCTATAGGATCCTGCTTTATTTCTGGCAATGGTTTTCCCTTTATTAGCATTATCCCAAGTCACACCTAGTTGTCCCAACATAGTCAGGATTATTTCACCTTTATCATGAATAGTCTCAGGAGATAGTCACTTTACAATAATTTCATAAATCTCCCATTTTTGAGGTATATAAGCTTAGATTAGGTAATATGTATATCTTCAAGCAACATCAGTGGCCAAAGGGATACAATGCTTTGATGAGCGAGATGCTATTTTCAACAATGAATAGAAGTTAAATATACCCAAACCAGATGTGCTATATAATTTGGGAAGGACTATTCCTCACTGAAAAATCATTGTCTGTTACTGAAGTCAAGAGAGATGATAGGTAATTAAACATATCAGATGACCTCTACAAAGTAAAATTTTAGGACACTTCTTTCCTTAGAGAACTGTCATCTGAATGGCACCCAGTTTCATTACAATATCACCTTTCCTAAGGAAGAAATCTTGATGTACCTTTTCCTATTCAAGAGTTTTTTTAAAATATTCCCATACAATATTTGTTAAATATCTACAGATTATCTTAAAACACACCTATTTTTCAAATGCAGTGGCTGTTCATTTTTATAGAATTAGCATTTTCACATTACAATGTCAAATAATTGATATACTTAAGAAATCACATTGAGACTATCCCATTATATGTAAAATGTATGAACAACTAATAGAGACTTTTTTCTACCCCTCATTTTTTCTCAAAGGCCATTCTTTGTAACTGGAAATTAGTAAATTATCCATGTTTTATTCTAGTAGATAATTCTGAAATTCAGAAATTACAGTGTTAAAGAAGAAAAGACCTTTAAAATAACCACTAAATTAAGTTTATAACTTGCTGCTACAGTGGGAGGTGGAAAGAGAGAGACAGAAAGAGAGATCTTTAAGAAAATATGTAAAAAAGTTATAATGTAGTGTTGAAATGTTAAAATCATTTTCAATTGCTAATAAAGACAATATTTTCAAACATTTTTAAATGGAAAAATATTTGCATTCTTCCCTTAGTGTTTTAATATGTATTTTCATTCAATTTAATTTATTTTAAAGGTACAATCTGAATTACCCAGAAGCTTTCACCTAATAGCAGAAATGGAAATTATCTAATGGGATTTGAAGCAGTTATATATATATATTTAATATATATTTGCCTATATGTAGGTATAAATGAATTTGTACATTTGTATTCGTTTAGAGCATATGTATAAAACTACTAGAGGGACTCTAATTAGTGTCTTCCATTGATTTAATTGGTGTCGAACAATTATTTTTTACTTTCTAACTTTTTAAGCTATTGATACTTTGTATAATTTTTTCTTTGATTTTTTTCCAGGCATAAAGTTAATGGTTTCAGTTGTCTTTATCTTTATATACTATGATAAGCTACAATCAAAAATCAAACTTCAGAAGCCTAGTGACATAGGCTATCACTAGCAACATTTTTTATATCCGAATTATTAAATTTTTATATTTGATAAAATTCTCTAAGTTATAAAGTATTGGTCAAACAATATATTGATCATTTGGATAGGACAATGTTATTTCAGAAAGCATGATATTATTTTCAGAACAAATTTTTTCTTTCCATATTAACCCTCTTTTGCACATGATCATAAAACTAACCTTAACATGAACTCATTAAAACTCACTTGTCTGAAGTTTATCATTTCTGAAATTCTAACATTCTGCAAATTAAGTCAGTAAGTCCACAGAAATTACATTATAAAAGGAAAATAAGTTGTACAAAAACCCTTTCATTTTACTTGAAACCTGCTTAATAAAAATTTACAGAAATCATAACAAGTTTATCTAGTTTTCAATGTACAGATTCATATTTAAGAAACATTGAAACATATTTATGGTAACAAAAGGGG
Source organism: Macroglossus sobrinus (assembly GCA_004027375.1). Classification (NCBI taxonomy): domain Eukaryota; kingdom Metazoa; phylum Chordata; class Mammalia; order Chiroptera; family Pteropodidae; genus Macroglossus; species Macroglossus sobrinus. Next base: position 340,109 of record PVKZ01001329.1, read on the forward strand.
ACTCTATTGATGTGCTAGGGCCGCTGTAATGAAGTGCCACAAGCTAGGTGGCTTCGCATAGCAGAAATTTATTGTGTCACATTTCTGGAGTCTAGAAGTCCAAAATCAAGTTGCCAATAGGCCATTCTACCTCTGAGACTCTGAGTGGAATGCTTTCTTGCCCACTCTTAACTTCTGGTGGTGGCTGGCAAACCTTGGTGTTCCTTGGCTTGCGATTCAGTCCAGTCTCTTCTTCCATCATTACGTGGTCATCTTCACACCATTTTCCTTCTGTGCATGTTTGTCTATGTTCAGATTTCCCATTTATGGGGACAGCAGTCATCGGATTAGGGCCTACCCTAATGGACTCATTTTAACTTTATTACCTCTTTGAAGATTCTATTTTCAAATAAGGTCACAGTCTAAGACGTTGGGATTTAGGACTTCAACATATCATTTTTAGGGTACACACTTTATAACAGGAATGACAGAGAAACACAATATGACATCAAAAAAGGAAGTAATAATAATCTGGTGACATATAATTCCAGAACCTGAGAACAAGAGAACTTCAAGTACTTCACTAAAAACAATCAAACAAAAACAAACAAGAAAACCACTGAGCATAAGTGAAGATATGCCTTATAAATTTCAGTGGGACATAGTAGAATAACTGACATGCTAAAGTTAACATTTAATGTCCATAGTGATTATAAGCTATCATGAAAATTCATGATATGTATTTGAAAAAATCCTTTATGTATAGAATGTATTTTTATGTATAGAATACTTTGATTATTTATAGGTTATTAGGAAAGTAGTTTAATCATATTATTAAGTAGAAAATCATATGGTGCTAAATAAAAATAATGAAACATTATTATTATTTCATTTTATTTTAAATTTTTGTTTTCTTTACCACATGACATTTTATTATATAACTTTAAAACTAAAAGAAGCAAATTTTAACATACCGATAAAAATGTGGAAATACAGAAATATTTCTTTCTTATTAAAGAATCAAAAAATTAGAATACATCTAAATCATTTGAAAATTTTTATAAAATAACTTTGTAAATGAGAGCCCTGAGTAAAATACAATGTTCTTTTGAGTCTTAAAATATACATTCTCATGAGCAATGAAACCAAAAATTTCTAATTTTTTAAATTAGTCACCAAGAATAAAGAAGGGGTGGGTTAGTATTTTAATTATTATATCCAGAAGAATTTTTTTCCATCCACAGTACAGTCAAAAATGCCATTTTTCAGTTAGTCCTATACCTATAAAAATCACATCAGAGATTTTTTTTCTATGAACTGGTTTTAGGGAGAAAACATTTTAATTTTTTTTTAAATATGAAAATTCTCACCCTTGTTTTAAACCTTTTAATGGCTTCTTTTTTTGTTCAATAGTGCCTTTTAGAGCCCTTGGATATTTGAGTAAATTTCCCTCTTTTTTTCCCTCCAGCCTAGTATCTCAGTCAACCCTCTAGCCATAGGATGTTATGGAAGGTCTCAGAATGCACTCTAGTTTGTTTAACTTGGCGCTTTTACAAAACTGTTCCATTTAACTTAAATAGCTTGGCTCAATTCTGCTCCTAACTTTCACAGGAATAACTCCTGCTCTCTTTTTATATTTCTTCTTAGATATCCCAGGAGCCCTAGTAGATGACTCAATAATGTTACTTCCTGCTTATTGTTACTTTCTGCTTTTAAGCCTATCCAGAGTACCATATATGTTAGCACTTATTATATGCTATTTAACCTGACCATAATATTGTATTCTTCCTTATATTATCTGAGGACAGGCCTACGTCTTATTGTTTTATTCTCAGAATTTAAACACTGCTTGACATGTAGTATAGGTTTAATAAATAAATGTTTTCATACATTTTTATTTCTAATATTTTATGTTGTTTCTAACACATTTGTGAAATAGGAGTGAAATATTGGAAGACAATGCAAATTCTTCCAAAGATTTCAAATTAAATTGCAATCATAATTTATCTCATCTGTAGTTAGTTACTAAATTTATTTTCAATCTACAAATGTAAGTAATTTTACTCTTTTAAATTTATTATTAGTTACCTAAAAATATTCATTTTTCCAATAACTAGAGAAATATAAGAAAACATTTTTTTTTTAATCTGAACCTCCAACTGACTTTCAGCAATTTTTTACTCTGTATTTATTCAAAGTAATTATTGTATTTCATCAGTGTTTAATTGGAATAGTATGCATCATATATTTTGGCAAAAGTGCATATCTCAGCATAACACAAATGGCATTAAATGGTATTTCACACAAAGTAAGGTGAATTTAAGAGATTATACTTAAGGAGAAGTTTAAAAAACCCAAACCTTGTAAATTCTGTTGTTATTTTTCTCCCAAATTTCAAATTGTGTTATGTGACTCACAAAACTTGATGTAATAAATTTTAAAATAATAATTCCTACTTCTATAGAGTGAATAGCTCAGTAAAAACTGCTTGTATATTATTTCATGTTATGCTTATGATACCACATGGATTTTGTATACATTGGCAATGTTTGTGATAGTTATGCTAAACTATTTTGGTAATATAGTTGTGATGGAGTATTATTATACCAAACATTTCTCATCTGTGATCTGTTATGTTATTTTCTGTAAGAGGATTATGTTATCCCTTTCTCTTAGATGACACTATTGCTTAAATGTCTTACTTTGGTCAGTAAAGTTGTAAGCATGAGTGGTGATAATCACGTCTTTTCTAAGCAGAAGCTTTCAAAGTTAGTGCAGAGCTTGTCATGTTTCTTTTCCCTCTACACCAAGACCAATAATATCCTAGATTTAGATTGCTGCAGTACTGTAAATTCTGGAGAGATGGCATGAAGCAAAAATACATTGACCACTTGAGATGCCTCCTTCATCTTAGCTGTGTCAGCTCTAACTCATTACTTAACTTCTCTGAACTTCAGTTGTTTAATTTGAAGACATGAGCGATGATATATTTTTCATATCATTTCATGCATAATTAAATAAACACAAAGAAGCATGCTAAATACCTGGAAATTAGTGTATGAACAATAAATAGAAATCTCTGTTCTTAATCTTTAAAATTTAGTTGGAAGAAAGTACTCTGTTTTCATTTAGTATTAACATACATTTTTAACATTCAGAAAGTAATGTAAAGAACCCCCATATAGACATTCAACAAGTATCAATATTTATTACTGATAAAAATCATTTAAGATTATTTTAATAAGTAGTTATTATTATACTGCATTTTTCTGTTTCAACTGTATCTAAAAATCAATCGCAGAATCACATAATTTTATTTCCAAATACGTTAATATGTATTTCTAAAATTCAAGGCATTCCCAATACAGTGCAGTTGTCATAGCTGAAAAAAAATTAGTGATTCCTTAAATTCAAGTAATATTCCATGTATTTAAAAATTGTATTAACTGTTTGCAAAATAATTATACAATTGGTTTGCTAGATTTAGGTTTCAAACAAAGTCTTCATGTTATCTTTTCTATGTTTCTTAAGTCAATTTTTTGTGCAAACTTTTGAGAAATTTTTTATATAAATAAAAGTAAAAAAAAAATAGTACAGTGAACATCTATTTACCTGGCATCTAGATCCACTTGCTAGCATTATGCCATATGTAATCTATCATCTATCTATTTGTCATCTATCCATATCTATCTATCTCACCAAATCATCGACACTGCTCAACTATGTAAACTACAAAAGTCCTAACACTTAACCCCTAAAAATTCATAACACATATCAAAAAGAATATTCTCCAAGATATTTTATACTACAAACACCTAAAGTTAATAATTATTCCTAATGACTAATACCCAGTTCACTTTAATATTTCTAAGGTGGTGTTTCTTATCTGGAATGGAAAGGCAGAGAAGTATATGCCAAACAGTGAGTGATTAAAAAAAAAAAGACTGCATAAAAGTCTGCCTATTGCCTGGCTACCACAGCACCAACATGCTCATATTATCATGACTAGATATCAGGCAAAATCTTTAAAAACAGCTTGAAAAGGAGACATATAACAAATGCACATTATTTAAGGTATTTGACCATAATGAGATTATAAAGACACTCATCATTGGTGGGAAAACACTAAAAATATTGAGAGTAGATATTGACTTCTTCAGGAGAGAATGAATAGAAGTAATTAGAGAGGCAGTTGTTTATTAGAGGATAGGATAATAGGATGGGGGAAAGTTGAGTTACATGTATGAAAGGGGAATCATTTGTATAAAGTGTTTGACCACAACTTTAGGATGTTTCTGGTTTTATTTTCTGAGAATCTGTTATGGAATACCAGATGCTGTTATAAAATGGCCTGGCAAGAATAAGTTCAATATTAAAAAGCTTTGTTAGAGATAAGCCCAAATGGTGTCCATCTGTTGTCCTTTATGGGTCTGCTTGTTGCAGAACAGAGGGCTACCCACTTTCTGAAAACTTGGAGATTGAAGGTGAGATACAAAGACAGTTTCTTAAATGCTGTATCTCACAAATTAATTTGTTAATAAGGTACAATAAGAAACTGAAGAGGCAGAAAAGTTAATGAAATTTAAGAAGACAGATAGGGGTAAAAAAGTGGGTTCCTAAAGACAGTTTTAAAATAAAATTAATCTATTAGGCTTACGTTTAGAAAGGGTGTTCTTTTCTCCCTGGCAGATAACAGCACAATAGAACTCCTTAAACACTGTTGGAAATGGCAGTGCCTGGTGATGGCTGCTGATGTATTACACTAATACTTTTCTAGAGTGACAGCACTTTTGATGATGAATTATACTAATATTATAGTTTATCACATGAGCAGTACTCTGATGATGCATTACAGCAATATATCATCAGAACAGTTGTGTTTATTTTCTGTCTCACTAATTTAAGTCAAGTCAAAAATTCTGTTAAAGGGTAAATCTTTGAGTCCAGTATGGCTTTCAATCTATTTGTTTTTTTTTTTTTTTGGGGGGGGGGAAGTCTTTGAAAAGGGTATGATACTTGTTACTATAAAAAATGAACAACAAAGAATAACCATATTTTTCTTTAGCACTTAACATTTACATCTCATAACCTTGCTTTAAAAAATTACAGTATATATGTAATAATGAAGTTTTGCTTTTAATCAGCAGAACAAATTTCCTATCACTTTGTAATAACGTTCATATTCTGATAGAAAATACTGAATAAAGGTTAAGGATGAAGACAATGCTTTGTTATATAATTCAGGGACTATGATGAATGAAATGAGGTCAAATACTTTGTATTAGTCTCAATTCAAGACAAGTAAAGACTACCATTGTACAATGAACATTTAGCACCTAAAAATATTTTATTTTTCTAGTAAACAGAAAACTTTTATATATGACCATGTGATTAATAGGACTAGAAATAATGACTTAATTCTAGATACTGAGAGAAACAGATTTATTGGTGGGGTATGAATTAGAGACAGGGCAAGAAAGGAAAAAAAGAAGAATTAGAGAGGATTGGAAACCTATACTAATAGGAAGTTTAGACTCATTAATTGAGGCACCTAAGGCAGGTTTGCTCTGAATTTTAAGGGTGATTATCAACTGGAATTCCAACTGTAAAATGTATATTTATAAATTAAAATTATCAAAATGGTTTTTGACTAAGAACTAGTCAGTGCACATAGTAGGGAGGGAGCATGTCATTTTGGTGTACAAAGAATAAAGACCAATCTTTAGAACACTCAACTAAAAACAGTCTCTTTACCTACTCACTTTAGAAAAAAATGGTTGGTACACTGCATTTGTATATGATACTAGAAAAAGAAAAATAATCACAACATAAATCATGTAGGATAATCTGTAAATGAAATGATTTATATGTGGAGAAAAGAAAGCCGAGACTTAAAATAAATGGTGTATATCTGTTTAATTTTAAAATAAATTATATTTCTAGAAACTCTAAAAAATTAATAGGCAGCTCATAGTTCTGATTTAATAATTTTATAGTACAGGGAAGTAGAACATTTCAGACCAAAAAGTAGTATCATAAAGTTGAGGCTCTTGCTCATAATCTAAGTTGTGCTTCTATATACAAATATCTTCTTAATAATGACAAAAACATATGTACTATAAAGTATGTGGATGGTATCCAGTCCAATAATATCTGTTTTCTCAATTTAGTTTAGCAAATAACAAATTTAAATATTAATCCAAGTGTGTGGCAAATAAAGGTTTTACTATTTTGTAATTTTTTGCCGTCTTTAAAATGACAATCCCATAAAGCACAATATTTAATCACAATATTATGATGAAATCAGGGAGTATGTGTGAATACATTATTATGTATTTATTAAGTTAAGAAATGACAAGGGAAGCTAACAAAGGTAAAAGCCATAGATCTTACAATCAACATAATTATAATACACCTGGGTAGCCAAAAATAATGATAATAAAAATACTTTGCTGTATAAAGTTCTATAAAGTCCACAGTATAATATTTTTTGAGATTTTATCTTGTCTTTATATTGACTCTGAAGGAGAGTAGCACATGAGTTAAGATATTAGACTTTGGATTCCAACAAATCTGAGTTTGAATTGTAGCTCTTAAATTTATATATGCGGTTTTATGCTAGTTAAGTGTGTAAGTCTCTTAATAGCTCTAACTCTCCATTTTCCTCATCTGAGAAATGGAGAGTAAGAAGATATATACCTAACAGGGATTGTGTGAATTAAGGAGACACTATAATTTTTAAAGGCTTACTGCAGTATATGGGGCACTGAAAGTATTCAGTTTACATCATTATTATCTGTTTCTTCTGTGTTTTCAAATTAGAAAACTAAGGATCGATTTTTGTCAAGTACACCCAAAAAGGGAACATGAAGTTTAGACTAGGTTTCTTGACCATTACAAGACTCTTTCTGATAAACCATTCTGCCTCTATACACTTTCATCAATAAGTCTTAGAGAGAGTAACAATGGCTTTGTTTGTTTATTTTTCTGAGACAAGACCTCTATGAGCTCACTGGCTATATTAATTAAGGCTTCTTAGAAGAGAGATTTTTAAAAATCTCTTCTAAGTTGTGTGGTAGGGTAATTAATTGAATAATTAAGTTTTCTTTTTGAATATAAAACCTGACTTCATTTGTGGTGATGAAAAGAAATATCTACAATGATATGTTCTCCCAGTCAGAATGAATCCAAAAGCTTGGAGTTGAAGACGGAGAGGTGACAAGATTGGGGTGAAGGGAAGTAGAATGTTTTAATAAAAAAAGAAATATGTATTCAGTTTCTAAAGAGATTTACACATAGCACACTGGAAAAGAATTTTCTCCAGAACTTTCCTCCAGAAGATGGGCATGAGAGGTGTGAAATAAACACTAAAAATTATGGGTCTTAAGTACCTTTTTAGGAGACAAATAAGCACAAGCAGAAGTAAGACTAGGCTTTGAGATGTCTACCGTCTGGAGTATTCTTATGAGCATGAGCAAAGACTACTGTGAACTACAGAGCAGAGGGCCCTTCCCAAATTTTGAACTGAGTATGTGTGTGTGTGTGTGTGTGTGTGTGTGTGTGTGTGTGTGTGTGTAAAATCACACACACAACTGCACAGAAGGAGAAGTATAGGGGGCCCTAATAAACAATCTCTTGTGTGATAGGATTTAAAGCAAATTACATCTGACTTTGAAATAAAAATTTGTTTTTCTATAAACTAGGGAGGCTGGGTAACTTAATAGTAGCACAAAATCAATTGCCAGTTTGACTAATATCAAATTCTTATAAGTTGTGACATGAACTTGGACAAGTTATTTACTTCCTATGTCTCAGTATGTTTGTTTGACTATGTTAACAATACCTATAATATAAATCTTTTGGGAGAATAAGTTAAATAATGTGTAAATATAAAGTTAATGTAAAGTAAGTTTAATAAATATTTGCATGCTTCTGTGGTTGACATAAAATAAGTCCTATTGCCTATCAGAGTAAAACTGCTATGTAATACCAAGTAATAATAAATTCTTGCATGTAATATCTTCAATTGTGAACCAGGACTCAGGGACACAAGGGATATTTTTCAGAGTTATTTATGATAATTTGGAATAATTTAGTTTCTAGTCACTGTGTATCTCTCTATATATAAAATTAAAAACTGCTTCAGTAACTTAATAAAAATAAAGCTACATACCAGACCAGAATATTTGCATGATTTTATTAGTAAATAAAGCAATTGTCTATTCTCTCTAGGATATAGTTTCTGTGGAAAAAAGAGATAATAATTTAATTTAGAAAAATGAAACATTGTTTAGTCTGAAAACTTTTATGTACTGGGTAGAGCTGTAGAATCACTGTTAATAATTATTATCCAACTGTAGCCTGCTGAAATATTTTGATTATACATGTAATCTCAGGTTTATGAAAGATTTTGGCTAATTGTTATTTTATCTGAAGATAAAATTTCTTTCTAAAGAATGAGCTCATATACATATAGGCAATTTTTAAATTAATTTTCCCAGAGCAGCTACCAAAATGAAAATTGCCAGATAATTTAAAATAAAGTATTAATAGTGAAAAAATAATTATATAAAAAACTTTGATTAGGGTAAGTTAAACGGCTTACTCATGTTTTTTAAAATGCCAGCCTCTGCATATTATAGATAAATTTTATGTAAATTTCTCTTGATGTCTATACTTCCAATTACTAAAATTTAAAAATATATTTTAGGAGTGAATATTTATTACAAAATATAATCCTTAAATTTAAATACTTTATGCAAATTAAATTACATTTATAAAATTATGAGGTCATTTTTTCTCCTTTCTAATACTGAAATACTTTGCTTCTTTTATTCTCATTTTCTATCTAGTGGATAAATTGTTTTTTAATTGCATTAGAAAAGTCATAAGTTAAACATGTGAAAGACAATGTTTTATTGTTTTAGATTACAGAAGGTCATAGAATATCTGGTTTTAAATGACCTTTTGCAGTCTTTTAATGCAGGCTCTCCTCTTTATATCAAAGAGGACGAATTTACTTACAGAAAGTAAAACTAGCCATTAGCAGAACTAGAACTAGAAATCACTTTTTTTTTTCCAGGTCATGAAAAAAAATTGTAGTAATTTTATAATATGTAAAATTTCTGAAATTACACAGCTGTAATCAAACACCTGTTTTGGCATGGGAGTTTTTGTGGAAGAAAGGTATTGGGTAGGTGATGGAGAAATTTTCTTTAATATGAACTGGTTTAATTGTGCCTCCATAAAGATTGCTGCATAAATGTGGGTGGGTTTCCTGGGGGCCAGCCTGCTCTTTTAGCTACAGACTACTGACAGTGGAATGCTACTGTAACCATTTTGAAATCCATTAGTTTCCCATTAAATGAGTTCTCAAATAAGCTTTACAGTTAGAGTCAAATGAATAAATAGCTCTGTGTTTTAAAGTGGATAATAAGTAATGATGCTACTTTATTGTTAAACATATGTATTGTTTTATTTTCAAACAATTAAATTGTATGTAGAGTAGAAGGAAATAAATAATAACCATCAGTAAAACACTATTAATGAAATAGGTCTCTATGTGACAGTGAGCATGCCTCCATCTGACATTGTTAGGATTAAACATTGTATTTAAAAGAATACAGTTATTTGAGAAATCAGATGTGACTTAAATTCCATGAGATGGTCTGCATGAGTGCATATTTTGAGACATCACACTGTACTTCTCCGAATTTGAGTAAAGCATTGATGAGATTGGGCAAAAGAGAAAAGGTCTCATCACTTTTTCTTTGGGGGCCTCATTTATGTTTTCTAAACTTTCATTCAGTTGTTTTTTGAGTGTCATCTCACAAATTGCATTACCATCCAGATTCCAGGTAATTTCAATTTAATTTATATATATTTCTAGTTCTGCAGCCTACAGAGATTATGATTTTCTTTAATAACCAAATAACCTAATCTAAGCTTCCTTCTTAGGTGCCTTGGTGATTATACTGATTTATCAAGATTTTTTCCCCCAAGGATTTCTTCAGAGAGTACTTACATATTATCTAAAGACCTCCTCTTTGCTTAAGACCACTATACCTAATTTTACTCTAATTAAAAAATGTGCTGATTGTTCACATGTGGTCCAGCTGAGCTCAACTGAAGAACCTTAGCAAGCGTTGATGCTTGAACTTGCCTGGAGTTTTCCTCTGCAGCTAATTAAAGATTTGTCCACTTAGAGTTGGCCATACCTCCTTTTTCATCACAGACAGAACTATGAGGATGCTACAGAATATTCCTATAACTGTTCCTGATTCCTATCCACATCTTGATGCCCAGATTCTAAACTTATTATTAGAGAAAAAGTCTCTAAGTTTGATTTACTGTAATGTCAATGACATGAGTACATTTTTGCAAAGAGCAAAACTCAGTTCAAATCATACTTCATTGACATTCATATAGCCATGGTATGAAAGTAGGCCAATTACAATGTATCGAATTCTTAAATGATTCAGAAAATGAAGTGATCAAAACATTATTTGAGGTTATTGTTAAACCTACTGAGTGGAAATGCTGCTGCATGTTATTGAACTTCTACGAAAGAAAGTATTGCTGCATACACAGAAAGACAAAATGATAACAGAGAATTAGAGTGCAGACAATTTAACATACCTGATGATAATAAATTTGCTCTCAAGTAGCTCTAAGTAGCTTTTCTTCCTTTAGTTCCATTAATAGTTGATTTTCTGGTCAGGTGCACTATTGATCGATTTGCACTGAAGCCATTTCTTCCTCATTAGCTTTCCAAACTTTTCTTTGCCTCAATTTTCCTCAGATACAAAGCCTCATAAGATTATAGAAGCTTGTTGCTTAGCAACAATCTCATTCCTATAACTGAAATGGTTGAGTGCACAATGTCACCATTTTTTGTGAAGTCAGGTTTTTTTCCTGTTTTCCTGTTTCTGGTGTTTGTTTCATTTAATCACCAAAGTAAGATATTTAGTTATTTTTAATTGTATATTTTCTACATGAATGGTTTCAATTATTGTAATTGTATATATCTGTATTGAGGCAGAATAGTTGTTTTTATCTTTTATAAATATACCCAGAAACTTATTCCTGGTTAAAAAAAATACTAGTCAGAAAAACGCCTTTTTTATTATCAAAATCTTTTTGTACACCCAAAAAAGAAATTTTGGCACTTCTAATAGCAATAATAGCTATCTGGTATTATGTTCTCAAGGATTAGAGAATATAGAAGCTTACAGGGAAACAAATTTCCTATAGTAGATTCCTATAACAATCGAAAGTTACTTTTCATAAGTTCTCTGTTTTCCACCCACACCTGTACAGCAATTTGACCATTTGTACCTGCTTGATGCAAACCATCCTATGTATTTTTTGTATAATATTTAAACATAATTTTTAGGTATGCATAAATATAGCTATATATTATGTACAATACATTTTGTACAAAATCAAATACAACTCAGGAATGGGATATAGATATAAAACAAAAAAAATAGCTGTATATAATATATACAGATTTTTTAAGTAAATAAAACAAATTATATATTAGAAAATATATCTTTCACTGGGGACAGACCAAAGTATCTAGTATACTCTCTTCCTATGTTATTATTTTAATTTTTATTATTAAATTTTCAAAATGCACAATGTCAGAAGGAAAAACAGTGAGTTATCATGTACTCACCTTTCAACTTTAAAATGTTTCATTTTTTTTTATTTGTGGTAATACTTTTTTTTTTAATTACAATTGGTGGAAGGAAATCTAACTATGGGTAGTGAACACACAATGTAATATATATATGACATATGGTTAAATTGTACACTTGAAACTTATTGGATTTTGTTCATCGTCACCCCAAAAATTTTTGTTAAAAAAATTACAATTGAACATCAAATCTTCCATCTCTTGGGGACAATTCTAAGTACCATTGGTCAAAGCTTTCCAGCCTTCTGTCTCTCCCAGTTCTGTGACCTTCATCATCTGTTTTTGGTTGAATTCTGTCTTCCAAAAGATATGCTGAAGTTCTAATCTCCAGTACCTTACTTAGAATGTGACTTTATTTAGAAATATGTTCTTCACTGTTTGAATTAATTAAGATGAAGTCACACTGAATAGAGTAAGCTTTTAACCTAATATGACTGGCACTTTTAGGATAAAATGGCCAGGTGAAGACAGAGACACAGGAGGAACATTATATGAAAATGGAAGCGGAGTTTGAAGGAATGCTGCAACAAGCCAGAGGACAAGCTAGAAGGAGAAAGAGAAGACCCTCTTCTAGTGAATTCAGAGAGAGCACTGTCCAGCTGAGACCTTGATTTTGAACTTCTATTCTTCAGAAATGCTAAAATAAAATTTATGTTTTTTTTTTTAACTGACCAAGTTTGTGCCACTTTGTTACAACATTCCTAGGGAAATAATATACCAGCCATTTAAGGAACACACTTTTCACATCAAATGTCCAAATCTTGGCAATTGGAATTCAATGAGACTTGGAGGCATAAGGTATCAGTTATTCCTTGCTCATTTGCAGTCAGTTCTGTGGTATGATTCCAATGAATTTCCTCAACACAACATACAAGGAAGGTCTCTGACAAGAGCAATTTTTTTTCCATGCACCTGTAACAGGAAAATTTTTAAAAAGCAAACATAATGTAGTTAAACATCAGATCTATATAGAAGTACTTTCATTGTTGATAAAAAAATTGATATAGTTTTCATATCTAAAATAAGAATGTGGGATTCTAGCTAAACATTGCCATGAAACACATATTTTATCCCCTTTCTCTGCTAGAGCTTCCAGAAAGAAACGCAAACACTCGTTGAGTTTTTGACCTGCATAACTTTAAGATAATAAATTTGTATTGTTTAAACACAATACCAAGTTTGTGTCATTTTAAAAAATCAGAAGTAGGAAGCTAATATAGATATCTCTACAGGGTAGAAATAATTCAATACCGTATACCTGGGAGTGAGAGTACATTTCAGATTATAGGCCTGTCTCACTTTATTGTGCTTCAAAGGTGCTGCATTTTTTACAAAGTGAAGACAAGACCATCTACAAGCAAAAGATTACAACTCATTTTATTGAGGTACCCCCTTTATTGTGGTTGTCTGGATTTGAACCTACACTATGTCTGAGATACGCCCATATGTTATTTCATGAGAGTGCTAAAGTTATTTTGTAAAAAGAAAAGAAAATCAATAAACTTTCCTTTAGAAGTATAATATTCAAAATTTTATCTTAAAACAAATAGAAACATAAAAGAGGATTTTGGAAAAGAAGAGGAATGATAAAAGTCTTGCTGGTTTCCTTTAGTAGGTTGGAGAAATCTTAAATTAGACATTAGAAAATTTGGTTAGAAAATATAGCTTTTGTAATTATAAAATAGGTCTGTGATTCCCAAACACTGTCCCCAGCATTAATGCTGGCCTGTGACAGAGTTTTCACTGATCCCTTATTGAAGAAGTTACTTAGAAAATTTTAATTTATTTATTTAAAATAATTTGTTACCGATTAGCACATTGCACGCTTTAGTTTATAAACTATTGACAACAATTCAACACTATAATTGTTAATATCCTTGTTACAATATTACAAAAAGTACTGAAATTTAACTGAATATCTCAGATGATCATTTAATCTATTGCATTTATATTTTTTTTTATCTGTAAACTATGGTTTCTTCATGTTCCAAGCTCTAGAGTTCTTCACATTCAGGAAAGAGTTTTACCATTTTCTATTTGTTTGTCAGCATACAGACTAATTCATATGTTACCAGGTGAATGTACTCAATTTGTAGATTTCACTTGGAAGATTGTTCTTCAAAAAGGGTCATTAATTTAGAAAACATAGTAATAAATTTTATCTTATTGTATTATTTTTAGGTGCAGCAATTAACGTAAACAAAAATAGATTACTTTGTCTTCACATAGAAATAATCTACTCTCTTATTTTGTAGACTTTAGGGTTTTTTTACTGGAATCTTCTAAATTTTGCAAAAACCTTTTGCAGTCTAGGATTTTTCAGATCATCTAATTAGTCGAATTTATGGGAACTGGATATTAAACTCAGATAACGGGAACTCTAGGCCTAGCTTTCCAGTTTTTCTCATTCTAATTCCTGACTAAAAATGTTTCCTCTTAGTTTAATAGCATAAATATTATAATTTTATTGCAGTAGAGTATTTATTATGCACATACATCTTTAATGTTCAGTATATTTTTATTGTCTGCAGACTATTCATAGGGTAAGTGCACACTTTTTTTGCATTTTTACTAAGTAAAATATCCATGTATGAGGGACAAATAAAGATAGGTAATACAAGGAAAACTTTAGAGTCACAAGAACTGAGTAATTTGTTTTTACTTTAAAGAAGATACATAAATCATGGCCTTGACCATGCATCAAACTAGTATTCTAGGAGAATGAGGCTAACTTATATACTCATATTTCAGGAATAAATGAATGGATAAATAGATGGATTGATGGATAGATGATTATATGATTTGATGAATCTCAAATTTATGGATTTACTAGATCTTTGCCAATTAATTAATTTATTTTCTAAACACCATATTAGAGGCTTACAGTTTAACAGATCTAGAATTGGCATATACTAATTAGTCTATCTCTAATTCAAGGATTTTATAAGAATTTTAAATTGATTTTCTAGTATTTGCTACATCTAGATAAAGTTTACATATATAACCATATTTAACTTAGAAAACATTTATTTTGAGATCAATAGTGCCATAATTTTCATTTACTTTATCTTACTACTTATGTACTTACTGGAAGTATAAATGGCATCTAGAAATATACATAGAAATGTATAAATTCTGCAAATTTATTAATAATGCTTTGATATGCCTAGATACTGATTATACGGACAGTGTACTATAGAAGATTTAGAATTTCTCTGGGTAATTTTTTTGCTAAAAAGATATAGCTAAACAATTCAGATCACTAATGTATTGAACTTTCCATCATCATTTAAAAAAAATAAATTTTCTATAGATCTTGAATATGTGAAAATTTCAAAGTAAAATCATTAAAATACTTTCAAAGTTATTAAGATATTTCCTCATTGTACATCCTTTACAATGATTTTGAATTTTGATTAGAATAACAATCATTGAATCAATATTTAATTCCCATATCACACAGGACTTTCATTCAAGGAGCTGATTCTTTAGATATTCTTTAAAGTCTCTGCAAATACTAAACTAGTGAACACTGAAACAGTGCTCCTAAATGCAGGCTTTGGTTCCTAAAAGCCTCTGGTCACATTTTTACCAGCTGATCAATACTGGTAAATCTTAACTACCTTTATGTTTGAAGACACTTTTAACATTGAACTCACAGCTAGTAACTCTCACACGTGTGTTTTCTCTATAAAGCATATTATAGCCTTCTTGCACTTGAGAATATTAGCCTGTACTTCAACAGTACACTTTGGGGCCATTTAAACATTGAATCCCAGGTAAAAGCACACAAAATATTTTTTTAAGTGGTATTAAATAGACTTTGAAAAAGACACTTGTTTATAGGATAAGAGTTGAAACAAGAAGGCAGAGTATTTCTTATTAGACCTTACCTGTAAATATGCACAACTGGACAAATCAAAATTTTTGCCACTCTATGCATGTCTGTGAATGACCAAAAAAGCATTATGAGTATTGATATTGGGGTTGGAAATACATTTTAGTAGTTAGGAGAATTCTCAAATACTGAATCTGCAAATAATGAGCATCAGTTGTACATTTCTGCATCAGATTTGATATACTTTCATTTACCAGGTATAGTAATATTGTTACAGATGAGAAACATAGACAAAATAGAATTGTTACTCTATAGGAGCACATATTATAACAGATTAAGCAAATGTGATGGTTAATTTGTGTCAACTAGTCTATTGTAACACCCAATTTTGTACTATGACTTGATTATAATGCCCAGATATTTGGTTAAATATTGCCATGAATGTGTTTTTAAGATGTGATTAACATTTAAATCAAAAGCAGATTACCTTCCAAAATGTGTGTGGGCCTCATCCAAACAGTTGAAGGTCTTAAGAGAAAAAATAAAGTATTAGGAGGAGAAATTGTACCTCCAGACTGCCTTCATACTTGAGCTGCAATATTATTCTTTCCTGAGTCTCCAGCCTGCAGGCCTTTCCTGCAAATTTAAGTGTTGTCAGCTTCTACTATCATGTCTTCCATTCCTTAAAATACATCTCTCTATATACACACACATACATCCTAGTGCTTTAGTTTTATGGAGAACCCTGACTAAAAGAGGGTTAATATCAATATCGATTATCATGTTATAACAACCCATTTTATATTCAATAATAGCAAGTGCTAACCACCTAGTGGAGACTTTCCATGGTAAGTACATGTATGGAATAAATAAATTAAATTACAGATAATTCACAAGTTAAAAAATTAATGCTGTCACATTGCCCACTATGGTAAAGACAACTTGTCCAGAAATAAATTTGTTTACATACGCTTTTCTATTCCTAACTCTGAGATGACCTCACATTAGCTAATCAAAAACTGTGTACCAAAGATTCTGTAAAACGATGCAATATCAATTACTTCTATTAACCATTCTTGCATAGCGTAAGGTTCCTAGGAGTTTATTTTTGCAAGAGGTGGCGAACTGATGAACTTTTCCTCAGGAAAGGTTAAGAAACATGAAATGGTTAATAACCCCCAGTTTTTGTTTTGTTTTGTTTTGTTTTGTTTTCTATGACTTGCTTAACTGTGGTGTAATTATGAGGCATTTCCTCTGCCTCACAAAGGATATGTATCAGTGATATCAATTTGTATTAATGCTGTTTTGTTGTAGGAAGGTGGCTTATTCAATAATTTATAGACCTTGAATTTATATCTTTATGTCTAATATTGCCACCACTTATAAGTGAGCTCTTAAAATCTATTGATCTACTTTAATGCAGAATACACTTTCCTGCTCTGAATTATTGTGCAGGAATGTATTATGAGAGTTCATTTATAAATAAAGGTGATCACCCCCATAAGCAGACTGCACCTTAGCTGTTCATCATAAGCAGGCATTGAGTTCTAATCCTGAAATTTGAGTTCACATCACTTATGTTTTAATCATCCATCTAGAAGCAAGGAAGAGCTCCAGCTAGCACAATGACATAGCTAATAATATGCACTTAATATCCATTAGTCAAATACTTAAAGAATAAATTCACGAACAAATGGCAAACTACTATATAGAATGTATGCTCTGAAAATGATATCAGAAATTTTTCTTATATTTAAAGGACTTCAGGAAATAATTGCAAATTTTGGTGTCCCAAAGTTAATGGCTTGCATAATATAAACTTAGACATGCAGGAAAGAAGCAATTGGTTGTCTGAGTATATGAAAGCATAAACTATTGAGTGCATTGTGTCAGCCTAGAGTCATTATAACCAATTTGATGCCAACAGGGATTTCCAATTAGCAGCAAGGGGAGAGAGACTTTATTCAGTGCAAACAGCTCAATTGTGGAACAGCCCAGCTTTGAAACAGATAGTCAAGATAGCTCCAGTGAGCCAGGCTCGGTGTCATAGTCTGTGTTACAGCTCAGCTATGATGTTGAAGCTCTAGTTGATGTTGCAGCTCCAGTCTTCATGGCAACTGAAAGTGTGCTCCAGTAAGAAAGAGTTGGAGCTGACTTATATAGAGAAGAGTTCCCACTCCAGGTCCCTGATTGGCTCATTTTCATGCAAATAAGAACCCTTAATCCTCACAGTCTGATTGGTCCAAAAAGCACTGTCCTGAATTATTAGAAAAGATCCACTCTGATTGGTTGGTAAAGATTCAAATGAAGATATAGCTGTGCAGCTCTGATTGGATGGAGAATATCTCAGTACTATCAAGTTTTGAGCGTAGGGGCTCTCTTATAAGAGTTAACTCAAACATCAAGATTACAGTGCTGGATGTGTGGCAGCCCAGATTGTGAATTTTTCCTGAAATGCAACATATGTGAGAGACCTTTGTAAACAATGGCTGCTTGACTTCAGTTGTGAATTTGAACCCAGTTAACCATAAGGAGTCATTTTGGGCAGGTATATTTTCCTTGGTCCAACAATAGGAATGGATAGAGAGTTACATCTGGATCAGATATTGAGAATTCTCAATCGGGCTTAGACAAGGTAACTGATTTGGGAAGCAAAATATGAAGTAAGTTTGAAAAGATTATACAGTAGGGGGAATCATAGAGTACAAAAAAAAAAAAAGAAACAGAATCATCACAAGAAATAAAAAAAATGCATTTAAAAATGTATAGAACCCATGAAAACATGTTAGAGAAAGGTTTTATTTAAAAAAAAGTGTTAGAAGTTGGGTTTGATATTCTTTTTTTCAAATGGAACTTGTGACATAATGAAAGGAGAATGTGAGTCTTAATGTGCACATGTGTCTGCACACCTAGAAAAGCCTGAATAGAATTTAGTCTGTGGCTTCATTTAGCATGGACACTTGAAATTCATCTTAATTCATTCCGGTTTAGGAAATTCTAATCCCTCAGGAGATAACTTTTAAAATCTATATTTTTTTAATAAACTAGACTAGGTTTCTCATTGCTTAAATTAGATTAATTTTGGTCTTCCAATTCTTAGTGGGGCAGAAACACAGTATTCCATTATTTCAGTACATTTTTTCACAGTTCTAATCAAAATGTTGGCTTCCCTACTTTTTCTGATAGCAAGAAATGGCTGATGTCCAAACAAATGCATAAACAAACTATATCCCCACAAAAGATGTTGAAGTCATAATTTCTATACCTGTGAATGTGACTTTATTGGAAATATTGTCCTTGCAAATGATCAAGTTTAGATAACATTATTAAGAAACTCATAACAATATTTATAATGAGGAAATTTGGATTCAGAAAAATATGCACATAAAGGGAACATTATGTGAAGACAGGAGAATGCTATCTATAAGCCAAGAAACACTTGAAACAATCAGATGCTAGAAGACATGCATGGAAAAGATACTTTCTGACACACTCCAGAAAGAACAAATCCTGCTGAAACCTTGATTTTGGACTTGTAGCTTTCAGAACTGCAAGATAATACATTGCTGATACTTAAGGAACCCGGTTTTGGGTACTTTGTTATGGCAATCAAGGAAACTAATTCAAGGTAAACTTAAAACTTGTTAATGTATATGTCAAATTACTGTGAAATAAAATATTTTAATATTAAAATATAAAAGTTTAAAAATTATAGTTGCTGGGTTATCCCCAAGAGAAGACCTTTACCAATCTTTCACACATTAGCAAATGCTTTTAACATGACTTATGAAAGAGATGTCAAGAATTCTAGAGGAAATATTTTTCTATTTAAGAGAAAAACTGTAAGATTCAGTTCTATGTTATGTGAAAGTTTGGAGTCTATTTAAGTTTATGTAATCTGGTTATATTATTCTATTTTTGAACAAGTCTCCAGATAAAGATTTTTTAAAATAAGTATTGCGTTAACATATCTTCATCTGTTGTTTTCGCTGAATTCTTTTCTCAGCTCTTACATAATGTGAATCCGCATATGAACCTCTCTTTTTCTCAGTAGTTATTTCTGGGACCATGGTCAGTTTTGCTTTGTAAATAATGAGTCAAACTTTTGTTCGTTATCTGCTATTTATGATTCACATACTTCCATCACCCAACCCCCAGACATTCTAAAAATATCTTTTAAATTTCTGTTTTTTTCAAAATAGTATTTAATGATCTACTTTTGAGCAATTAAAGCAATTTTTTAGCTTTGAAGTGTTGTTTCCTGTTATAAAAAATGCCTATTATCATTTTCCTTCAACATAATTTTAAATTAATATATTCCTGATAGTATGTGGTACTTCCATTTTATTAGTTTTGTTTTAAGTTTTGCTTCCTTAATTTTGAATTAAATTGTTTCTGGATATTTTTTGCATGAAAGCACTTACAAGGGTTTTGTAATTTGTTATTTGATGCTTTGGCAGCAACCACAGCTGTAGTAAAAGGTAAGCAGGTGTGATAAGCTGAATAATCTCTAGAGATATTCAAGTATTAATCCTTGGGACCTATGCATATTACCTTACATAGCAAAGTGATTTTGCAGAAAGTTGGGAGGGAGGAGGTAGATAAGGGTAACGGTGGTCAAATATATGGTGACAGAAGTATATTTGACTTTGGGTGGTGAACACACAATGCAATATATGGATGATGTATAATAGAATTATACACTTGAAACCTATATAATTTTATTAACCAATGTAACCCTGATGCATTTAATAAAAAATTGAGATGAGTAGATTATTTTATATTATCTAGGTGGGCCATAAATATAATCACAGTGTTTGTGTAAGAAAGAGGTAGAGGCAGATTTGACTATACACGGAAGAGGAGAAGATCATATGATGCTGCTGCTTCTGGGTTTTAACATGGAGAAAGGAGCTATGAGCCAGGGAATGCAGGTCTAGAAACTAGAAAAGGCAAAGAAATAGATTCAACTCTAGAGCTTCTAGAGGAAGCATAGCTCTGCCAAAACTATTTTTGTCTCTTGGAACCATTTTCTGACTTCTAGAACTATAAGAAATAAATTTGTGTTTATCTGACTCACCAAATGTGTGTCATTTTAAGCCACCAGTTTGTGGTAATTTGTTACACAACATAGAAAGCTACAGCAAGGGTACTTGGGAGGTGACCATAGCTACTTATGAAGAATATAGAACCTCCCTGAACATCAGACAATTCATGCACATATGATGTGTGGATTCATTTGCATTAGGAAAAGAGATGTGAAAGAGATGAGACCTGTGAAATGAAGGGTAGAGGTAAAGTACGGAGAACTGGGAGATGAAGAATGGAATGATAGACATGTTATTGCTTGGATCTTCTAATGACAATTCCTCCAAATCCTTCTTCACTCTGAGTCCCCTATGAAAACTGTGTTCATTAGCTCCTAAGAGAATTGTTTTTAAATCATAGATTTGAGTGGGCCAGGAAGTTTCACTTGGAGGCTCAAGTGACAAAATGCAACGCAGAATAGAAAAGAAGCTTATTTTGTCCCCTAGGTCATGCAAATGAGCACAATTGAAGCCCAATAAAAATCACAGTGAAAAAAGGACTTTATTATCCTAAAATATCTACACTTAAGTATATCTGATGACTGACCATTGATGCTAAATGTTTATTATTATGATAGCTTCCATTATGGGAACAGTAAAGCAAGTTTCTTCTA
This sequence comes from Macroglossus sobrinus, assembly GCA_004027375.1. Lineage (NCBI taxonomy): Eukaryota > Metazoa > Chordata > Mammalia > Chiroptera > Pteropodidae > Macroglossus > Macroglossus sobrinus. The sequence continues at coordinate 361,328 of PVKZ01001329.1, forward strand.
AGTGGATTCCCAAGGAGCAAGCATGATTGTTGGAACCTAGATCCAAAGAATCTGTGAGGTTATTTCATATATTCAAGTGTATCTCATAAGAACTCCTACTAATAAATGAGATTTTAATGGAAATATGGAAATACTGTGTCAGTAAGATAGGATTAGAGCATGTGACTAGAATTCAATCTGAACTAGTTAATCCCCCTTTCCGGATTTATGTGTAACTAAATATTTTAATCTAATCATACTTTTAGTTGTCTTAGAGTCACAAGGGTTTCTATATGAAAAAGTTGGTTGTTGGTGGGGCACACAGTGTTTTTAATCAATTCTATACACAGGTCAAATAATTGTCAATGTTAGCAATACATTTTAAATCTGTAAAGTTAAAACAATAAAAGTACTTGGCTCCCAAGATTCTAATGAAGTATGACTAGGCTAAGATTAAGAAGCATATTGCTAGTTAATGAGAAATTATTCACATGCAGAAAGATACTTCAGCACAGTATGTTTGGCAATCATCAAAAGACATACCTACTCTGTTCTCTCTCCTGCCTTATTAAACTCTTCCCAAATGGCATCATCCCTAAAAAAAGAAAAACAGCCCACACTCACAAGTAACTCTGGTTTGAATAGGGAGAACACACATAATCTGTAGTGAGTTTATTAAGATTTGTGTGTTGGCTTCTAGATAATAATTTTAAAAGATAAAATTATGATTTTTATAAAATGATCACAAGTCAAAGCTTTTAACACATAAATTAATGAAAGAACCAATAAATGTTGCTCTCAGTTCAATGGAGTATCTGAAGAGCAAACACACGCACATACATATTTATATATATGTAAATGATCAGGAATGACAAATTTGGCAAGAGATGCAAAATTTTTAAAATCTACAAGACTATGAGGTATGTTTGAAATCACCTTTTCAAGTTGGTGGAAAATAATGTATCTATACCTGAAATTTGCATTTCTATGGAGAAAAAAACCTACTTGCATTATCTTCAGTTTTCTGCAATTTACCATCAAAGAAAATGAAAGTTGCAGATCCCATAAACTGAGATAAGTCTAAAAAGCATGATAAAGTCCAAGATATCATTGAAAGCACTGCCAGCAATATTTTGTCCATTTTAAAGACTCACATTTTCTCATGACATGTCTCTTTTAGGTTTCAATTGTGTGAACAGATCAAACCCTTGCAACTCTTTAAAAGTCAAACTCTTGTAACACAAGAAGAAAATTTCCAGATCACAGGATTATAAGGCAGAATAATAACTGTGTATATGACCACTTTGTGTTTCAGATCACTTTATGAAGTTCTATAGGTAAATTTAGTGTTTATAAACATTCTACATTTCTTAGATAATATTTTGCTTCTATCTCTAAAAAAAAATTCAGTTTTAGCAATCTTCCCAAGAAAATGCCAGAAGTCTAATTTCAAAAAATTCTATTTTAATATTGAAGGTTCTATTAATATAGTTTCTAAAAGTTATCAATATCACTCCAATATAAAATTTGCAGGTGAATTTTAAAAAATAAAAGTCTTCATTTTAATAAATATATCTTACAATTTATACCTCAGACGAATTTATACTGTATACTAAATTACTATACAAATTAACATTGAACTGTTCTTTAAAGATTTTAGTTCCTGGAAACTTAAATCTATGTTTTAATCGATCACTCAACAAATATGTTAAAGATTAATCACATATCAGCTACTGCTCTAGGCAGTAAGCAAAGATATAATAAAGGTTACAGTTTAGAAAGATGGACCAAGTAATCAATTAAGGGAACTATATATAAACTGAAGTGCAGTCAAGAAAATAATATATTAAGAACAAATTTATGAAGGAAACTATTTCCGATAAGTCAGTACAAATATAATCACTGAATAGTTCACATAAAAACTGAGATTAATAAAAATATAACCAGTTAAAGAGTTGGTCGAATATATATATGGTAATGAAAGGTAATTTAACTTTAGGTGGTGGACATGAAATGCAATATACATATGATGTATTATTAAATTTTATATTTGAAACATATAATTTTATTAACCAATATCATAGCAATAAATTTAATAAACTATTTTAAAAGAGTAGGAAGAAACACTTTTTTGGAGTTGGAACAGAAAATGCAAAATATTTTGAAATACAAAAAAGCTTGTTATATTCAAGAATATAAACAAGCAAAAAAAAAAAATCAAGTGCCCCCAATTTGGTGGTTGAGAGTTGAATACAAGCACATGAAATCACAGAGGTAGATATGGAAAAGAACATACAAAACCTTAAATATCTTAATAAGGAATTTGCATTTTATCCTATGTGCAATAAGAAGCCATTAAAAAAATTTAAGCAGTGGTATAATTTAAAAGATTTTCAGTTATACAAGCAAACAAAAACTTTATTTAGAGCTATTGTGAGTAAAATGGATTGGCAGTATGATTGTGATCCAAGATTTCCATGAGGGATTAATTTACTATTTGTTACAGAAATAATCTAGTCATTTGAAAATAATATCTGAGATTAGAAAATTGGCATTTGAGGTCAAAATAAGTGTTTTAAAATGAGATGTACTATATAATTAGAAAATATACAATTTCCTTATGAAGTAAATGAGGTAGAGTTGAGAGAAAGGAGCACATCAAAGATGATCTTTTAGCATCTTAACTGACATAGTAAAAATAACCCAGTACCACTTACTAACATAGGGATGAGTGAAGGTGATATTAGAGAATCTGTGCATATGTCTGTATATGTGTAAAATAAGAGATCAACTTGAATTTTTTTAAATTTAGAATCTGGAAGTCATCTAAATAATTTAAAAATAAAGAAATAAATCACCTGAATACTTAATCTCAAGCATAAAAGAGATATATACATTTGGGTATTATTGACTCAAGAATGGCTAACTAGTGTAGACAGAGAAAAGAAGAACATCTGAAGCAAGCACTAGGGTTCTTATTTTTTTTTTTAAGATTGCTAATAATAGAGCATATTTGAATGCTAAGGGAACACGAGAAAAAGAGAAGACTGCTTAAGGATGTAAGAGAGTGGGAATTACCAAAGGAAGGTATATTTTAAAAAACTATTATGGAAAATTTTACATATATACAAAAGTGGAAAGAATAGTAAACTCTTATGTAACTGGTTTCAAGTTTTCAATATATGGTTAAAATCTTAATATCTATTTACTCTCTTTGAAAGAATCACTTCTATTTTTTATATAAAGTACAACTTTTTTTATTTTGCAAAATAAAAATAAAAGAACAGAAGTCACACATTTAGAAATGAGGATGGTGTGTAGGTATGTGTGTGTATGTGTACAGACTACTGTCTATGGTATAAATAAAGATAAGAAGTGATGATTGTATTTTCTAAAATTTTCCCTGGCTTCCCTGAAAGATATTATGTCAATGCATTTTTATAAATTTCAATTAACTTCTGTCATAATTACTTTCTCACACTTATAAATTAAATTGACTTTGACTTGTCTTTCATAAAGATAATCATCCTTCTGAAAAAAATAGAAAATTTCTTTAGAAATCATTTTTAAAATGTGAAGAATGACTCCTCCCCCAAATAATGAGATGGTTAGATAGATATTAGATGATAGATAGATGATAGATAGATAGAAAGAGAGATCGATAATAGATAGATGTAGATAATTAGATATACAAAATTTCAAATCAAATGTGATTTCTGAAGAAGATATACATAGACATCAGTGTATTCAGGATATTTTATTGAGGGGACGGGGGACATTAGTTAAGCAGAAATACTAATTCCTAAAAGTATCATTATTCCAGTTTTAATTCTTTCAGTGCCTGTATTAGATCTGCAGCAGAGTTACAAACTTGGATAATCAATTATTGACTTTCCTCAGTGTATCACATTCATATTATATTCTGAAGACCATAAGGTTTGTTCTATACCCTAGCTATAATGGAACTAGCCATAGACATATTCAGCTAAGAATGAATCAAAACCACAGAGTTTTGAAAAGGGTTGCATAGTAATAATTAGATTAATAATTTATCCCATTAGTGACCTGGAATAATGTTAAAGGAAAAGATACACTGTTATTTTTGATTCACTAGAAAGGTGTAGGTTTGATGAGTATCTGTTTTTGAGTAAAATATTACAATAAAGGAAGAGTAAACTGGTATAAATTAGGGAGGGATTTGGTATCAATTTGTTGTATCGTTTTGTATATTGCTTCAAGCTATATGTGTGTATGTCTAGATTTTGAAGATAAGCAGAAATAAAATCACAGTATGCTTTTAAAAGTTCTATTTTACTTTATAAACTGTATAATAAAGTCATACTGAGGTTGTTTCTGAGCTGAAAATTTTAGGATTCTTTGAAATAATAGTTAATTTTTATCCTTTAATGTACGTATAAATTGAAAATCTTAAAACGTTTAAAATATATAAGGTGCGCTAAACATTTAAATATTATAGAAACACAAAAAAGTTTAGAGCCACATATAATTAGTTCAAATCACTCTGACAACAAATGCTGTAATGACTTGTTTGTCTCTAATTTCCTATATCCCTTCTGGCACATGCAGACATAAGCAATTTTTCTCTTATCTCAAGATATATTGAGAATCATAATGACTGTGACATAGAGTGTTTATGAATAAGTGACAAGGAAAAGTATATTCTTATGAGTAATAGCAATTCAACTTTAATATGCCAAGAACTAACTAGTGATCCAGCTAAAATACAGATTTTGTTTTAGTCAACTTGGAATGGAGACTAAGAACCTACCTTTGTAGCAATCTTTTGAATTAAATTAAAAGAGTGTAAGTACTTTTATCTTCCAGTAATAGAGGAACAGCTCCCATCAGATGAAACCTAATAAAGATAACAATTATAAACTTTGGACAAAATATTAAAAGGAAAAAAATAACTACCAACTATAGACATCAAGAAATAATTAAAAGTGTGCAAAAACTGGAGCAGAGTACACCTGTGAAAGAAATAACAGTTATTAATTTTTTATCTTTTGTGAATTTTTCTGAGGGCAATCCTCAGTTAGTATTCTGCGCATTTTGTGTAGAAATATAGTAGATATTGATGTAAATAATAGATTTCTCCAGTGTGCTAAGGAGAACGATTATATCCCAAACTATATCTTTACATCCTAATATCTCAAACCCATGAAAGAAAATGGGTCTTTGAAAATGTAATTAAGGATTTTAAGAATTGATCGTCCTGGATTGGGCCCTAAATTCAATACAAGTATCCCTGTAAGAAATGTGCAGAGCCAAGACAAACACCCAGAGGAGAAGCAATGTGATGATGAAGGGAGAGAGTGCACTCCACTCTTACCATAAGCCAGGAAACTCCAAGGCATATTTGAAGCCATCAAAAGCAAAAGAGCCAGGAATAGATTACTGCTCAGAGTTTCTTGGGACAGCACAGCCTTGATGATGCCTTTTCTCTGTCAACTTTTCTGCTATAGATGACAGGAGCTGTCTTCAGTTCTCTGCTAATTTTTTAGTAAGCCACAATCATAATAGAAGCCCAAGCCTTCATCAACAAGATCGATGTTTCAAATTCATTAGGAAGCAATATTCTGGTTAAGTTTTCTACTGCTGCTGCCTTTGTTTGCATGTGTGTGTTAGGTGTCTGGTGCATGAGCTGAAAGGTGTTGGCTGAAATGTGCATATGGAGAAAAATGGAAGCTGACTGATCTAGATGATATGTCTATTACCCAAGGACCTTTATACAAAAAAATACTGGGCTCTTGGTGAGTTGAACACAATTTTTTTCTCATCTATTATATTTTGTGGTCTAATATAGCAGAATAATTTACAATCAGACTATTTGATTTTGAGTCCCTGCTCTGCCATTCACCCACCTGCATATACATGAAAAATGTTTCAATGTTTTTGTGATTAAGTTCCTTTATCTGTGAGAAAGGTAAAAAAATAGGAATTTATCTATATCTTTTAAAAGAATTTTATGATAAAATATCTAGATTTTTAATATAGTATATGCCCACTTACTAAATTAAATTATAGCATAGTAAATATCAATTATTCTAATGTATGCCAGAAAAGAAAATAAGTAATTATTATCATTCTTGTCAGAGATTTCTAAGATGTCTGTACTTACTTATTTAAAGTGTATATATATTTGCTTATCTATTATTTGCACATTACCAGACAAAGCAACCCACTGCTTGGCTTCACTCAGTCAAATTCTTGGCCTCCTTCAACTGTGTAGTCTCTCACAGAAATATCAAGTGACATTTTGTAAAGGATCATGACTTTCTCCTCTGCTAGTGACTTTAGGAACTTGGCAAACACTACCAAATGTTGTATTTTATGTTAGTGAGTCATCATAGTCACAAAACAATTTTTTTCCAAAATCTTATAAATATTTTTTTAACTTTATCCTATACTAGATTTGCAGGATATTTATTTTAATGAACTTTCAACCAAATTCTAATTGTTATTTCAGCAAGGTCCAGGTTTTAATGCCATTCACTAATCATGAGCAGTTGGAAAGTTTAGTCTTTATCTATAAAATGAAGGTAATCATTCCTACCTTCTGGAGTTATTTTGATATTTAGATAATTAATTGGATATAAAGTCTGACATATGTTTGTTAACCCCTAAATGGTAATTATTTTTAATCTGTGGTTATTTGTTTTACTTTTTTTTTTCAAGTAATAAGATTTTTTCCCTACTTTTTGTTGTTTAAGTATTTAATTAAATAAATATTTATGGTTTAATGAATTTAAATAATATCTTCTTTTACTCTTTAAAAGTATTTACTCTAATACTTTAAAGTCTGTTTATTTTATCTGTCATAATAACTCATTACCAAGTATAGCATTGTTGCACTATAAAAACAGCAGCCATTTCCACCACTTTGCCCTTAAAGGTAGGGCACGTAATCACTGGGTAATAACATTGAGTACTGTCCCAAGTACATAACAAGTGGATCCATGGGGTCTCGCCTATTGGGCCTTGGCTGAGACAAAACATCTAACTGTAGCATGTTAAGTGACCATAAGGCCTTACCACAGTGGTTACACTGGTCATTTACTTTGAGTGAAAAGATAATGTGTGTGTGTGTACTTGTGTGTCCTTGGACAATGGCCAATGATTTGTCTGGTTGGTCAGTAATAGGATGGAAAAGGATCGTAAATTTAAGGTAAAGAATTTTTAAGAGACATATGGCTTGTTACTTTAAATATTATAATTGTAGATTCATTTGGTCCAGTAAAAACTGTTTTAATCATTATCTAAACCAAGTATATTTCAGATGTTCTTTTGTAATTGTATAAATAGTATACTTTACATTCATAAAATTAAAATTTTTTAAAAGCCTGACATATTTATGTTTGAATATTTATTTCTTTATTGTATTCTTATGCTCAAATCCTTGGTTTAATTTAGTAATTGGTTAAAAAGCAAAACATAACAAAACAAAAACTTTCTCATCTAGGTATATAGTCTGCTATACACACTTCCTTAAAATCTATTCACAATACAATATATTCGTTTTGGAATTTGGGGAGTAAGGGATATGCTGAAACATGAATAAAATGTAATATTAGTCCATTATCTAAAAATACATAAAATTAGTAAAGTTAGTTTGGTAATTTGGTCTACAGTTTTAAACCTAACAATTTTATAGATGAATTATTTTTTAGATGTTATTATTTCATTAAAATTACTGTCATATCTTAATCTATTAATTAGTATCTTTTATATAGTTATTTTAGAAATGGTTGTATTTGACTAAGTTGATATGTGTAGAATACATTACATATATGTATGTGTGTATGTATGTGTATGTATATATGTGTGTGTGTGTATTGTGTGTGTGTGTGTATATATATATATATATATATATATATATATATATACATATATATAAACTTTAAAAAAATAGCTACTGAAACAACAATAGATATATTTCAAGGGACTCTCAAAAACTTGGAATCAGACTCACTACATCAGGAGGCTTTGAAATTTTTTATAGGACTAGATTTTGGGAGAATAGAACTGGGCGGATCAGACAGAAGAGTAAATAGAGTTACAAATTATGTTAATATACTGAAATTACCACATAGCAAAAATGATTTGCCCTGTGGTTTTAAACTAATATTTATAATCTTTGTTAATAAAATTCTGTTTTTCTGTTTAGAATTACAGTTGTCTTATCTTTTTTGACTCATCTTGGTCAAGTAACAGTGCTTTAATTTGTTACACACCTTCACTATATAAGGCAGAAACAGACCACTCTGATTTATCTGCATCAGAGAGTTCAGATAATCTGGTGGGTCTAACCTTTAAACTAAATTGTTGCTTGGAATTCCAAGTTAAATTAACACCATCTAAAAGTATAGGTAGAACCTGCTCCTTTCGAATAATTAATAAAAAATTAAATTTGTAAAACAAGGTTCGCTCAAAGTGTATAGTGTTAGAAGACTGGGGGCAGGAGGATTCATTGTGTATAACATGAAAAGACTGAAATGTTCACATGTACTTGTATTTAATAACTTCTGAAGGAGGTTCATTTACTTCAATGTACAGGGTGTTTTTTTCCTTTATTCAATGACTAATTTTTAATTAATTTAACACAAGTGATAAGGAATCTGTTAGAAGGGCAATAAATATTAAGCAATAAATAATAACTGAATGCCTTACATAAAGGACCAGAGTCCATTTTTAGTAGACTATCATAATATGCTTACCTATTCTGTGTAGCTGAATTAAAAAAGAATAACAAAAAAAAATGAGAGGTAGACAGACAGATGGATATATATAGATAGAAACTGATGAGATAAAATAATAAGAAACATGATAAAATAAATAAGAAACAAAATATTCAGGAAGATTATGTAAGCCTATATTAGAATGATAATTTGTTTTTGGAATTTCATGGTAAGGAATATTTAGATAATATGAGAAATATTTCATTTCACATGGAAGTAGTTGCAGTAACAAAAGTATAATGTAAATTATTGAATTAACATGTATTTTATGACATTTATGAGGTTTAATAAATACATTAAAATAATAATTATGAAGTAGTCTTGTTCTACTTTTTCACAGTAGATTTGCTGCCAGAACACAGGTGTCATGAAAACCATTGCTAACTCTAAATCAAAATGGGAAAGGAAAAGATTCATATCAAAATTGTTATCACTGGACAGTGAGATTCTGGTAAGTCTACAACAACTGCACGTCTGATCTACAAATGTGGTGAGACTGACAAAAGAACCATCAAAAAAATTGTAAAAGAGGCTGTCGAGATGAGGAAGTGTTCCTTCAAGTATACCTGGGTCTTGGATAAACTGAAAGCTGAATGTAAGAGTGGTATCATGTCCCGGAACACCAAGATCTTATCAAAAACATGATTACAGGCACATCTCAAGCTGATTGTGCTGTCTTGATTGTTGCTGCTAGTATTGGTAAATTTAAAGCAGGTATATCCAAGAATGGGAAGACTCATGGGCATGCCCCCTTGGCTTACCTGCTGGGTGTGAAATGACTAATGGTTGGTATTAATAAGATAGATTCCACTGAGTCGCCTTACAGCCAGGAGAGACATGAGGAAATTGTTAAGGAAGTCAGCACGTACATTAAGAAAATTGCCTACAACCCTGACACAATACATTTGTGCCAATTTCTAGTTGGAATGATGACAATGTGTTGGAGCCAAGTGCTAAAATGCTTTGCTTTAAGGAATGAAAAGTCACCCATATGGTTGGCAATGTTGCTTGAAGCTCTGGATTGCATCCTGCCACCAACTCATCTGAAACACCTTTGTGTCTCTCACTCCAGGACGTCTACAAAATTGGTGGTATCAGTACTGTCCCTGTGGGCAGAGTGGAGACTGGTGTTCTCAAACCCGACATGATGCTCACCTCTGCTTCAGCCAATGTAACAAGTAAAGTTTGTTGAAATGCACTAGGAAGCTTTGAGTGAAGTGCTTCTTGAGGACAGTGGGTTTCAATGTCTAGAATGTGTCTGTCAAAGACGTTTGCCGTGGCAATGAGGCTGGTGGCAACATAAATTATTCACCAGTGAAAGCAGCTGCCTTCACAGTGATTATTCTGAACCATCCAGGCCAAATCAGTGCTGGGTATGCACCTGTGCTAGATTGTCATACAGCTCACTTCACTTGCAAATTTACTGAGTTGAAAGAGAAGATTGACTGTTATTCTGGTTAAAAGCTGGAAAATGGCTTGAAGTTTTTGAAATCTGGTAATACTGCCATTGTTGATATGATTGCTGTCAAGCCCACGTGTGTCTGTCTATCCTTTTCTGGGTCGTTTTGCTATTTGTGACATGGGACAGTTGCTGTGGGTGTCATCAAAGCAGAGGACAAGAAAACAGCTAGAGCTGGCAAGGTCACCAAGTCTGCCCTGAAAGCTCGGAAGGCTAAATGAATATTATCCCCAATACCTGTCACCCCAGTCTTAATTAGTGGTGGAAGAATGATCTTAGAACTGTTTATCTCTATTGGCCATTTAAGTTTAATAGTAAAAGACTGGTTAATGATTATGACACATTGTGATACTTTCAGAAGGAAAAGAGGAATGTTTTGTGGACCATTTTGTGTGCATCTGTGGCTGTTTTTAAGTTATTAGTTTTTTAAAAATTACTATTTTTTAATGTAAATAAATTGACCAAAATCTGTCACAGAATTTTGAGACCCCATTCAAACAAAGTTTAATGAGGAAAAAAGTCATGTTCAAATGTATTGACAGTTTCCTGTAATTGGTATTAATTATTACTAAATCTAAGTTGTTTAAATCCAAAATAATAAAATGCAGTTTAAAATTTTATTGTTGAAGGACCCATACACTGAAAACTATAAGACATTATTAAAATAAATTGAAGACAACTTAAAGAAATGGAAAGATATTCCATGCTTATGGGCTAGAAGAACCAATATATTTAAAATGACCTTGTTACCCAAAACAATATACAGATTTAATGCAATTCTCATTAAAATCCTAATGGCATTTTTTAAAGAAATTGAACAAGAAATGATCAGATTTATGTAGAATATCAAAAAATCACAAACAGCCAAAGCAATTCTGAAAAAAAAAGAACAAACCCAGAGGTATTACTCTGCCTGACTTCAAATTATACTATAGAGTGACAATAATCAAAACAGCATAGTATTAACAAACAAACAAACAGAAAAGACAGATACGCAGACCAATGGAACAGATTTAAGAGTTCAGAAATAAATTACTGATTATATGGACAAATAATTTTCAACAAAGGAACTGAAAACATACAATGAAGAAAAAAAATCTCTTTAATAAATGGTGCTGGGAAAGTTGAAAAGCCACATGCAAAAGAATGAAACTAGACTGCTCTCTGTTGCCAAACACCAAAATTAACTCAGAATGGATCAAAAACCTAAATATAAGACTTGAAACAATAAATTGCATTGAAGAATGCAATTTCTTCTATGGTCCATAGGTATTCAACACATGGATGTTTGATTTAGAGAGTATTTTATGAATTTGACCTCAAAGTCAGAGGAAGTAAAAACAAAAATAAATGAATGGAACTATATCAAACTAAGAAGCTTCTAGAGAACAAAAGAAACCAGCAACAAGACAGAGACAGCCAATTGAATGAGAGAAGATATTTGTAAACAACACACCCAATGAAAGGCTAATATCCAAAATATACAAAGAACTCATACAACTTAATGACAAAAAAATAAACAATACAACTGAAAGATAGGCAGAGGACCTGAACAGACACTTCGCCCAAGAAAACGTAAGTGGCCAACAGACATATAAAAAGATGCTCAACTTCACTAGCTAGTAGGGGAAGGAATATCAAAACTATAATGAGATACCACTTCAAACCTGTTAGAATGGCTGTCATCAGTAGTACAAGTAATAACACATGTTGGAGAGGTTGTGGGAAAAAAGAAACCTTCATATACTGCTAATGGCAATATAAATTGGTGCAGCCACTATAGAAAACAGTGTGGAAGTTCCTAAAAATATTAAGAATAGAATTTTATATGAGCCAGCAATCCCTCTTCTGGTTATCAACCCCCCAAATTTTAAAACATTTATCCAAAAAGATATACACACCCTGATATTCATAGCTGCATTAGTCATGGTGGCCAAGACATGAAAACAGCTTAAGTGTCCTTTGATAGATGATTAAATAAAGAAGATGTGGTACATATATACAATAGAATTTTACTCAGCCATAAGAAAAGATGGAATACTCCCATTTTCAATACCATGGATGGATCTTGAGGTTATCCTTTAACAGAAATAAGTCAGATGGAAAACTTGAGAACCACATGATTTCATTTATATGTGGAATGTGAAACTGAAAGCAACAAACAAAGAAGACAAAGAAACAGAGGTTCGTGGACATAGACAACAGTTTAGTAGTTACCAGAGGGAAGTGGGAAGAGGGGAGGCATAGATAAGCATAAAAGCGGTCAAATATATAATTATGGAAATTTAACTTTGGTTTGTGAACACACAATGCGATATACAGATGATTTATTACAAAATTTACACTCGAAATGTATGTAATTTTTTAAACAATGTCACCCAAAAAAATTTAATTTAAAAAAATAAATAAAATTTTAATGAAAATTATATGATTTAAAAAATACATAAAAAGTATAAAAATGCATAGATATCATTCATAATAATAATATGTAACCTATTAAAATTAATAAACCTAAATGCATCATAGTGCTCTATGCTTTACTATACTAAAATATTATCATTATAAAATAAGATGAAAAAGTTTTGATATATAGGTATACGCATGGTTTATATATATGTATATAATCATACAATGCACATAGTATAACAATATATTATACATTATACATATAATCATTTATATACATATATAAAAGAATATATTATAATCACATAAGATATATAATTATATATGACTGTCTTTACAGTTTTTATATGCAATTAACTTACATACATTTAGGTAATGACACTATTTTTAGGCTTTCTGTTATTTTCTATTGAATTTTCTTTTTATCTCAAAAGAATACTTTCTTATGATATATAAATTGGCAATGATTTGGATAGCTGGAGAGCTAATCCTAATTTGGTCTTTCAAAAAATGTACTGATAATTTAATTCATGTACTATAAACCACATACATTTAAAATGTACAATTCAGTGAGTTCTGATGAGTTTTACCCATGAAAAACAATCCCACCCAAGATCAGAACTTTCCATCCCTCAAAAAAAAGTTACTCATGTATTTTTATATTTTGTCCTTTCTTTCTCCCAGCTCCAGCAATGCTTCCCTTTGTTCCTACAGGTTAGTTCACATTTTCTAGTGCTTTTAAAAAAGATGGGATGACTACCAAGATCCTAATTTGACATTTTTATGAGCCACTATGCCTTCAGGCTGTGTCTATCTTGCTCATTTCACCTTAATAAAGACTTGAATAATTAGCTTAGTAAGTTATGAAAAATAATCAAAGACTAATGACTTATTTAATTACATAGTATAATCAATTGTCTAAAACTGGATACAGCACACACACACACACACACAACCTTCATGAGATAAGCCATCTAAATATTTTCTTAGATTACAATAAGCAAGTATTTATTTCTTAAAATTTAATTTAATTTAATTTGAATATCTTTATCGAAGTGTATTTGATATACAAAGAACTGCTCATATTTAATATATACAATCTGATGAGTTTGGACATATGTTAACACCCATGATTACCACCACTACAATCAAGATTATAGACATATTCAACAACTCCTAGTTTCCTTTTACGCCTTTGTGTATTGTGTGTGTGTGTGTGTGTGTGTGTGTGTGTGTGTGTGTGTGTGTGTTTATTTTTTATGGTAAGAATACTTAATATGACATCTATCATCTTAATAAGTTTTGAAGTGAATAATCTGGTATTATTTACCGTGGGCACCATGTTATACAGCAGATCTCTAGAACTTACTTATCTTGCATAACTAAAATTTTATACTCATTGTATAATAACTTCACATTTCCCTCACCCAACAGTCCCTGACAACCAATTATTATATTCTCTGTGTCTATGAGTTTGACTATTTTAGAAATGTTATATAAGTGGAATCACTTATATGTCTTTCTGTGTCTGGGTTATTTCATTTAATACAATGTCCTCCAGTTTTATCCATGTTGTCACAAAGGACAGAATTTGTTTCTTTTTAAAGCTGAATAATATTCAGCATGTATTTATTTTATAATATCCACTTGGTAATTATAACAAAATTTCTGAAATAGCATGGTTTCATATTACTTTTATTTAATGATTACATTAGATAAAAAATGTTAACACACATCTGAATTTTCAATTATTATGATTAAATGAAAGGCTATTGGGAAAGAAGTATTCCCCACCATAAATTTAGTAGCATTTCTTATTTTAGATAGATGATGTTTGTATAATTAAGTGATCATAAAATTCTAAGTTTAGAAAACAGAAATATCCTCATTAAGTTACTGTTAATGGCCTGTTATGTTTTACTAAGAAGCTTTATTTGAAAATCATCACATACATTTTTACTATCATCAGAGGACACTTACAAACAAGTAGCTAAATAAGGATGAGTACAACACTGATGTTAAAATATTGATATGGCTCTATTTTTATGAGAGTATAAAATATTGACTTAAAAGAGAGAACCATAACTATTGATTTCTCTCCAAGGAGAAATATTTAAGTTTATGTTTCTTGTTTCATCTACAAATAATTAGAAGTCTGAATTCTGCAATTTACAGGTTGAAAAGAGAACACAAAAATCAACACACAATATGAAGTTCAACTTTTTATCATTATCATTAAGGTGCCTCTTCAGACTGGCAATACTCTTCAATATTATTATTATGATTGAGCTGCTCATTCCACTACTCTTTGCCAATCATTATTTTATCTTATTTGGTAAATCTCTATGACAGTTTTATTGCAGACTGAAAGCAGAATTGATCTTAGCTCTACTTTACTTAGACTACCATTTCAAAGGTGTAGATATTCTCTATTAATGAGATTTTTAAAAAGAAATAAAATTAAGTACAATCTTAGCTTAATCCAAAGCTATCTTTCCTGTAGCAATTTCTTCTCTCATGATGCAAAATCAACTCTTTAAAGCAACAATCCATTAAAAAGAACGAGAATTTCTTTAGAGTAAAAATTACATTAAATATCTAAAACTTCACTTGCATAATCTTGAAATTATTTTAAATTTTCTCATTCTATTTAAAAACCAGCCCATATGGTAT
Source organism: Macroglossus sobrinus (assembly GCA_004027375.1). Classification (NCBI taxonomy): domain Eukaryota; kingdom Metazoa; phylum Chordata; class Mammalia; order Chiroptera; family Pteropodidae; genus Macroglossus; species Macroglossus sobrinus. Next base: position 376,604 of record PVKZ01001329.1, read on the forward strand.
AGAATACTGTATCCTGGGGCATCATAGCACCTGCAGGGGCAATCTGCTAACTTTAGTGAAGCTAGCAAAACTTACATCAATTATAATGTATCTGCACACTTACTAAAATAGTTATTTGAGAATGTGATTTACATCTTTTTTTTCTTTTTCATGTAATACTTAATAGAACATGTGCTTATGCTGTTCCAGACACTAAGTAAAGATACATATGTCAATTTCCTTAGTATCAAAGAGACATTTATCTACCACTGTAATAAAAACTTCATTAGACATATGAATAGTGAGCTATAAAAACGTTTAAGCATGTAACCAATGAAGGGAAGGCAAGGAACAGCTTCCTAATGAGGATGGTTGCTTTAATGAAGTAAAAAACAGAAATGGGAGTTGGAGTCGGAAAGGTGTAGACCAATGTTTAGAGATAATGGCACAGGTAAAAGCCTGAGTAAAACCCTGAGACACAGAACACCATTATAGGTTTCAGTAAGAAGGGTACTACAGTAATTCAATTTAAGGATTGTTTGTGTTTGAACTACTAATAATACATGTGCAATGAAGGGGTAAAAATGAAGAGACATTAAGAGATTGAACTGATAGACTTGAGATAGGGAATTAGAAATAGCAACTGATAGCTCCATGTTTTTTAGTTTGAGCAACTTAGTAGATAGAATACCATTCAATGAACTCAGAAATAAGTGAATGTATGAGGTGGAAGATGATGTGGTCAGTTTAGGAAGACATAGGAAAAGTCGTTTAGTCAAGAAGTTCCAGTGTGACATCCAAGTTAAAGACAGAAATAAGTAATTTATTTGAATATAGATGGCAATTTAACAATGGGGTAGTGAATAATAGAGAATTATAAGGAAGGACATCTAGAAAACACTAAAATGCAAGAGCTAGTTTATAGAAAATGGTTCTATGAAGGATTAGAGAAAAGATAGCAGAAATAGGTGCTACTAGAGCAGATAAGAGGAAATGCAATTTTAAGAAGAAATGTATAGTCTGTCAGGATCCTAAAGGTAACAAATGGCAACACAAATTTGATCATTTGAACAGAAGTTAATAAAGCAATAATTTTAAAAGGTGTAGGCAATGTAGGAAAACCAGAGAGTAAGTGCAATATCCAGGTTTACTAACAGGGTAGGTGGGGCATTATTAGCATTCATGTCCTCTTACTTAAAGGGATAAGTGGAGGGAGTGGTTGCCTTAATCAGAAGAAGGCCGCCTGACAGTCTGTGACTGGCTCCTTTTCCCTCCAGATCTTCACTGATGACCTTGATGATAGTGATTTAAAGGGAATAATTTAGGAGAAAATCAATTACAGTAAATTGAAAAGTGAGTATGAAAAATTCTGCCTTAATTAGCTATTTCTAGAAAAGTCCATTCAATTAATAAAATAAGCATTATTTCATTATTATTAAAAGGTAGATATAAGCAAGCAAACAAAATGATACTTTCAGTATAAAGGTAGTAAGAGTTTTTATTTTTTTTATTTTTCCTTGACAACACAGCATGGAAACAAGAGGAAAATTTAGAAATCAAAGTAAAAGAACTTAGAAAAGGAAGTATTCTTACATTGCTATTCTAATTCTGAATACTATAAACTTTCACCAAAGCAAAGTAAGTAAATGTTTTGTATTTTTTAGTCCACCTTAACCTGCTGTCATTCTGTTGTGTATTACCTTGGGCTTGCATTACAGGCAATAGGTAAAATTGCTAATAGTATTTTGTTTATATATATATGTAAGTGTGTGTGTGTGTGTGTGTGTATAAAATTTCTACCTTGGCATAATTCATAATTATCTTTACACATTATGATGGAATTTACCATAGCTTGTCAAAATGTAAAAAAGTTCAACAATTTGCATAAAAATGGCTTACCAATTCAGTTAAATAATTAGTCAGTTTAATCAAAATGCTTTAAGTAATAATGTGTATGAACAGGAACAATAACCAGTATAACTGGAGATATTTATAGTTAGAAGAATTTAATAGAATCTCATTTTTCTCATCTAGAGATCAAGGTCACACATTGTTTTCCAATTGTGAACAATTTCTCAAAATCCCAAGGAGAAGCTACTAAGGGTTACCATGTATGTAAATATTTCATGCAGTTTATTTTACATCATAAAGTATAATTTCTATTATCTATATTTTATGATCAATATTATAATTTCAATGTCAGATATAAATTAACATTTATCAACAGATTTTTCTAAACTGAGAAAAGCTAGATATAAAATACTTTTGAAATGTTATATTTTAATTTCTAAAAGGAATATGGCTTTTTGGCCTCTGTTGCATAGGAAGAAGTTTGAATAAGAGAATCTAGAACCTTTTCACTCAGATTAATTTTATGGACAGTGTCCACATATTTGAAGTATCCCCTTTCTAAGTATATCTGCTTACAATAGGAATAGAGGGAAGAACCTAACAGAAAAAAATAATGGTCAGACATGTAAGAATTTTTAGAGAGAGCATGTTGCTTTCTAAGATAAAGACTGCTCAGAAGATAAAACAATATGGAGAAGGTATACAGTTTCCAAGTCATCTATTTACATATACATCCTTCCTTTCATCTATCCATCTACCCACCTATCCAGCCAGCCAGCCAGCCAGCCAGCCATCTACCCATCCATCCATTCATTCATCTATCCACCACCCATTTATTATACTATTTCTTGAGCACAAATTTATATAGAACAAAAAAAGATGGAGTGTCTAATTTTTCTCATATATGATCTGTCCAGAGGGTAGTCATACAAGCTAAAAAGATAGATATTAAATACAATAATCTCATATGAGAGTATGGAATGAATAAACCATTTAATACTGGATGAAAAGCTTTTCCGAGGAAATGGCACCACAGTGGAGAGTTAAAGAATTTCCAGAAGCAAAGTTGTTGATCCTATGTGAGGAGAATTAACAACATGTACTGGTGTTGAGAAGGCAAAAGAAAAAAAAAAGCCTGGGACATAGAGATTATAGTTTTCTCTTATTTTGTTTTGTGTTTAAACTGCTTTTGCCTTCTTGTTTTGCTCTCCCTAAAGAGATTTCAAATACTTTCGGGCTGCATGTATACCTTCCTTCTTCTCTAACTTTAACTTTGGGTGATGAACACACAGTGTAATCAATACATATATGACATATTATTGAATTGTGCACTTGAAACCTATATAATAGTATTAACCAATGTCACCCCAATAAGTTTAATTTTAAAAAATGAATTAGTATGCTTAATTACATATTTTTTTAAAATATGTAAAAAATATGTAATAAAGATTTGGCTTTAATCTCTTTTGGACCCAAAAGATCAACTGATGAGTATTGTGAATCCTGGCATCATCTGTTGCAGTGTTCAAAAGATAATGGAAATGATTATTTATTAAAAATTATGAACATTCAAGGCTTCATGGATTAGAGAGGTCAGTAGTTACAAAGACAAATGATTGAAGCATATCAAATGTATATTTTGAAAAAATCATGATGGCACTATCATAAATGCCAGTTACATAATGATTTAAAAGAACTATGAAATATGTCAAGTAGAATATATATAACTTGGAAGAGTTGATGCAGATAATTTCCAAACTACAGTGAAACTGAATTTGGAAGCAGAGTATAAAAAGATAAATGATTATTGTTGTTCCTATCACAAAATTTTACATTTCCTGAGAAAGCAAAACATAAAAAAATCGAAGCAGATTATATTTAGTTTTGAAATGCTAGCCTGTGTGCTTATTTATAATAAGACTGAAAAGAAGAAATGTATTCATTAGTAGAAGTTTCTGTTCCTTGTTACCACTACATTCTTAAAATGCAAAAGCAGCAAATAAAATGAAACCATTAACTTATGAACTTCTTGGTTTAATAAAAACATTCAGAGAATTAGAAACATATAATTAAATTTCATTGAAATATATGAGACCAATCTATTTTGAAGAAGGAGATAAAAGCGGGAAATGTGGGCTATTCTCTTGGTACCATGTAGGCTGGCTGTACCTTGATTTTAACCTTTGGAAAGGTGCAGTAATGCATAAATCATAGCAACATTTTAAAGGTTAAAGTAAAAAATATGCAAACCTTAAAGGATTGGATGGTATCAAATTACTTTTTAGTATTGAAAGCTTTAGACTTACAATAAGGTAAAACACAAAAGATAAATTCATTTAAACTAAATATAATTGATAGTTTTCATAAAAATATGTAATTAAAATATCTAATTTAGTGAGAATCATTTTCATTAGAGAAATGTATTGATCTTGGTACTGGGAAATATCAGAATTGTGCACTATTTGTTTTCATTAGCATAGCACATCTTTACATTGTTTTCAATTAATACCTTTATATTAAACTATATGCTACTTTTTCATTTTACCATATTGTGGAGGTATGAAGAAAGATGATCTATTTAGAGGCTTACAAGTTTCAGACAGACAATATTAGTAAGGCTTAACATTTGGTAGAGAATTTAATTTAGTATAATTTTTTAAAAAATAAATCATGATCCAAAGTAAATAGTTAAGAAAGGAACCATAAGGCATTAAGTAAACATCAATATAATTACTTTTTAATAAAAAAACTTTACATATAATATCAAAACATAAAGAGATGGGAATCTAAGTGAATGTAATAATGAATCATTCACATAGTTGACAATGCTTTATTTTTTGTTTTTTCATTACAAGGAAAAGTTTATTTCTGTATTTAAACTTTCATTGTAACCCACTTAGTATGCTTTCTTATTATTTTAATTTATAAATATGTTTTGAGATCTATAATTTTGTTTCTTAAACTTCATTTGCAAATACTTATATTCTGCTATTCAACATGTCATTGTCCCTTCACCAAGAGCAAAAACAAAAAATAAAAACATATGTGTAGATGGATAAATAACACTCAAATATACATAATATTATATAAATACACATAAATATATATACTTATATATCTATACAAAACAGTGACAATATTAAGACATGATTAGTTGAGTCAGACTGCCAATATTGGGATACCGGCCTGCTTGCTTCAATTTCCTTACATATACAGTGACAAAAGTATTAGCATCTACTCATTATTGTCAGAATAGTTATGAATATATATATATATATATATATATATATATATATATGTATACATGAAGTAATAAGGAAGAACTCACTAAGTGATAACTAAGTGATTACTAGAAGTAGAGCTTTTCTAATGACTTTCAATTCAGTTAATCCAAAAAAGAGAAAAAACTCAGCTACATAAAGCATCTTGTTTCTTATACTAAAGTATTTTAAAATTAGGAAAAGAGAGTGAGTAAATAGGTGTTTTGTTTCAATATAATATCCTGTTGTCATTAAAACTCTTGCTATACATTTGTAAATGTTAATGATCTTTCTAGATAATTCATATTAGTGATTATAGGGAATTAACTAATCATTAATTTTCAGACCTCAGTTGTAATATAGCATTATTTCTGAAAAGTAGCCTTTTGCCTATCATTGTCATTAAACTGTTGCATTTAGTGTTCATTTCAATCAGAAGCACCAAATCTCTAAACTTCATCATTTCTGAGTGCAGGAAACTGTTACTAACAGTGAGGTCCTTGACACCAAGTTCTACAGGGACCATCTAACAGATTACCTGACATCAAGAGGTGATCAATTTATATTTGCTAAATGAACTAATAAGTGCTTAATTAATTAAGCTAGTGAAAGTATATAGGATTTACAAGGATTTTTAAATATGTTGCAAAAGAAAGCGCACTGGGCAAGATTCCAAATATTAGTTGGACCTCTGTTATGTACCATTATTGTAAATTCTACTTAACCATCTAAATGAATTAATCCAGATGTTTCTTTATGCTTTTCTCAAGAACCAGTTGGCATAATTGGTATAAAAATGTTACCCCATTTGACACAGATTGTTCACAGTTAACTGTATCCAGAATCCTATGACCTTCCTAAAGGCCATGTTATACAGAACAGTTTCTGATTATCACTAGTTCTAGGATATAATTACTATAGTATAATATAATTAATAGTCTACAGGGTGCTGCATATGTGTATATGTGTATAGCAGGTATGGTGAGGTACACAAAGTCAGATCTTTGATTATATAAATTTGTAAAATAATTGATTAAAAATATTGCATTGTTATCTCTAAAGGATTTTTAATAGTAATAATTTCTAATATACAACATTAATGTCTAAGATTGAGTTGAAAGTATGACGTTACTAAAATTATATTACCTAAAAATGAATTTATTGTGAGTTTATTCACTTATTTATTTTCCAAACATATTAAGGTGTTTCTGTTGTTGACATTTGCTACTTTGCTGGGAATCAATAAATTTGTTATTTTTGAAACCTAAGGGAGGCATGTAAAATTAGAATTTTCTTGTGAATTATAATTTTGGGGATTTTATTGTAGCATATAAGTAATATTTATCTGATAATATTGAAAACAAGATACAGATTATCTCTAAAAACTGCTAATAATGCAAACAGATTCTACATATTTGTTGTAGAGAGTTGGTTTTGATTTAATAAGACCCTAGTATTTTTATATAAATGTAGCCAAATACATTTTATTCTTTTTCCTGGGATATCTGTCTATAGGAATTTTTGCAGAATGAAAAATGAAAATCATATTACAGGAAGCAATAACCACAGCCACTCCTCTGGATCACATTTTTTATATAGTACAGTTTCTTCTCTTTCATCAATCAACGTTAGTCTATTCTTCTGCCCAATATCACAAGGGCACCATCAATCAAAAAGGAATATTTTGTTGAGCAAGCAAGCAGCAGAAATTACTATCCACCTAAGAAAACCTTTTTATATTATTAGAGACACAAAGGGTTCATTGACTTTTCCTCTAACATAGGGGGTTAAAAAAACAAAACTTCTGATAAATCTAAAAGGAATGAAAAAGTTTTATGTCACAAGATTTTGAGCCTTGTCACACATATTACACTTTGAGGTTCGTTGAGATCAACACCAAAGATGATAAGTAGAACCAATTTTTTGGTAATTTGGCTTAATTTCTGTATTTCTCTGGCATTGCTTACTATTGATAAATTATGCAATGTCTGTTATAATTTAGCTAATACATATTCTGTACTTCTTTAAAAGAATTTTTGGGATCCTAACATTATTTCTGCACAAAGAAAAATAAAGGAATAACCAGGAACTTTTCCGACTTCCTATTACTGGCTTCTTCTTTATACAAATGTTTAAGTTATGACCTGATAGTTATTTTCTAAATGATGTAAATTTCACTGAGTCTTTGATATTTTCGACATTTCCCTGAGGAAAATGTCTAAGTCAAACTTTGTCAAAGCTAATTTTGTTTCATATTTCTATGTATCTAAAGTCTCAAATTATCTTTTTTTTTGAGTCATTAATAGATGATGATCTGTTTTATTTTGAGGTGAGGGTGCTACTAATTTTTGATATTTAATTTCTGTGGAACTTTTAATTTCTACCACTTTTTCACTTTTTAATTTACTACTGGTTCTCCAGACATCTGTCCTTTTCCAAGATATTTTCCTCTTCTTTTGAAAGATTGCCTTCCAAGATTATCTCCACTGGTTCCACTCACTTCGAAGTCCTTGTTTAGTAGACACTGATCTGATCCATCTGATCTCAGACTTATTTTTGATATTTGACACAGAGGTCAAGATTCTTTCTGAGGTTCATTATATCTTTGTTTTGCTTATGCTAGGATACCTATTCTTCTTCTCTGCACAGTCTCTCTGACTATTTGTTCAGCAAGAGCTCTGAACCTAACTCTGCCAATTTCAAGTGTTCTCTTCACTTCATATACACTAAGATTCTCCACTTATGTGTAAAGAGTTTAGTATTTTCTCTCTCCTAATTATGCTAGAGGCATAATTGTTAGCATTCCTTATTATATGGTTTTTTGAAAATTTTGGCAATAGATATTCTCTCATAAGAAACTGAAAATTAAAAGGACTATATTAAATTATTACCTTTAGACCCAGGAAATGTAGCCCAGTTAATTGACTTCATAAATTATTTAACTTTTTTTTATAGCTCTTATCTCCTTTATAGATGAATTGTACAAGTCTAAGGCTAAAAATGAATTCAGAACCTCTTGAAACTTTTCTTCCATGTAGAAATAGGTGTATTTGTTATGTTTGTTGTATTGAATCTGGCTCCAGCTCTCTACTAGTGGTTCTCAAATCTGGTGATGTATCAGAATCAACTCAAGGATAAGTACAACTCAGAGGATAGGTACAGTTCCCAGGATTAGCTCTAGAGAGTCTAACTCCATAAGTGTTTAAGGGAAAATAGAATTTATACATTTAACAACTATTTTGGGCTTTTTTTTTTGGTGTACATGTTTCATAGACCATATTTTAAGAAATGGAACAAAAGCAATAATTTCTTTTGGATCTGTTTATCAGATATGGTAAGAGCCATGTGGATATCTGGGGGAGAGTGTTATGGTGGAAGACCTGAACAGATACTTCTTCTAGGAAGACACACAAATGGCTAACAGGCATATGAAAAGATATTCAACTTCACTAGCTATTAGGGAAATGCAAATAAAAACTACAATGTGATACCACTTCACATCTCTTAGAATGGCTATCATCAACAGGAAAAGTAATAAGTTTTGAAGAGATTGTGGAGGAAAAAAGAACCATCATATACTGCCGGTGGAATGTAAATTGGAGCAGCCACTATAAAAAACAGTATGGAGGTTCCTCAAAAAATTAAGAATAAAATTACATATGACCCAGCAATCCCTCTTCAGGGTATTTACCCCAAATATTTGAAAACATTTAATGATAAAGTATATGCACCCTGATGTTCTTAGCAGCATTATTCATAGCGGCCTAGACATAAAAATAACCAAAGTGTCCTTCGATAGATGATTGGATAAAGAAGATTTGGTACATATATACAATGGAATATTACTCAGCCATAAGAAAAAATAAAACACTGCCATTTGTGACAATATAGTTAGATCTTGCAATTATCATGCTAAGTGAAATAAGTTAGAAAAAGTTGAGAACCATGTGATTTCACTCACATGTAGGATATAAAACTGAAAGAAACAAATGAACAAGATAAACAGAGATTCATGGACACAGACAATAGTTTAGTGAGCAGGAAGGTAGATGAGGATAAATGGGGTGAAATATATGGTGACAGAAAAAAAAATAACTTTGAATGATGAACACAATGTAATATATAGATGATGTATTATAGAATTGTACACTCAAACATAATTTTATTAACCAATGCCACCCTAATAAATTAAATAAATAAATAAATAAAATGTTATATGAATTAATGGCAGTGTTAACTTTAAACCTGTATTAATTGCTGCCACAAATTTACATATGGTATTTAAATCACAACATTCATTTAAAATCTAATTTAACTTGTTAACTAGAACATAATTTATATTTATAAAATTTTCATCTGTCGTATGTTTATTTCCATTTAATTATATGAATCTAAGATTTATTGAACACCTACTATTGGCAAGGTATTTCAATAGATGCCAAACTCATTTGTTCTAATAGGTTCATTTTAGTAGATTTCTTATAATTTTGTATGTATTATAACTTTCTTTTTTTAAAAATGACTATATATACATACATATATATATATATATGTATGTATGTATGATGCCTTTTATATCTTTTAATTGCAAAATCATTCTGATGAGAACCTTTAATATTATGTTGAATAAATACGGCAAGAATGGGCATTCTTGTTTTGTTCTTGACCTTAGAGAAAAAGTATTCAGTCTTTTTCCATTAAGTATAATGTTAACTGTAAGTGTTTCATAGATGTCTCTTATCCAATTGAGAGAGTTCCCTTATAGCCTTGGTTTGTTCAGTGTTTTTATCATAAAAGGATGAATTTTATCAAATAAATATCTTTGTGCAGAATAAGTTACTATCTAGTGGCCTGTCTTTTCAGGCTGAAAGGCTTATTTAATATTTCTTTAGGGCAGTTCCACTAGTTACAGATATTCTATTTTTACCTAAAAGTGTCTTAATTTCACCATTTCTGAAATTTAGCTAGATTTATAATTTATATATTTATATTATAATTTATAATATAGTTTAGCTAGGTATAGAATTCTTGATTCATAGTCTTTTTTCTTTTTTTAATACTTTAAAAATAGGCCTCTCACTGTTTCCTGACCTCCAGGTTTCCTAATATTTCTGTTGCAGATGAGATGTATATGCACATTGTTTTCCTCTTGCTTCTTTCACATTTTTCTCTTTATCTTCTATTTTTCTCAATTTTAACATGATGTATGTAGATATGAATAACTTTTAATAAATCTCTTTGAAGTTTGTTGAGCATCTTTAATGTGTCAATTAACATTTTTCATAACATTTCAGAAGTTTCTGGCCAATATTCCTTTAGATAGTTTTTTCTGTCTCTTTTTATTATTTCCAGGACTCTTGCTATATGTATGTCTGTATGCTTTATGGTGTCCTACAGGTCTATGAGGCTCTGTTCATTTTTCTTCATTAGATCTCTTCTGCTTCTCAGATTGGATAATCTCTATAGAGCTACTTTAATGTCTGCTGATTTTTTTCTCACTATTTGAAATCTACTGTTGAGCAACTATAATAAAAAATATAATTTAGTTATTGCATTTTCCACTGCAGAATTTTATATGGTTAATTTTATAATTTTATCTCTAATAGCATTATCTGTTTTGTGAATCATTGTTGGCATACCTTCTTTAGATGTGATTGTCCTTAGTTTTCTAGACATGTTTATAATAGCTTATTTTAAGTTTTTGGCTATTAGGTTAAAAATGTGAGCCTCCTAATGGGTGTTTTACCTTTCTCCCATGTATATGTGGCTTTCCTGTTTCTTTTTATGTCTCATAATCTTTTTTGTTCAACATTGGAAATTTTAGCTAATACAATAATTCTGGTGTTAGATTCTTCAACTCTCCTCACCTTCAACCTCCAAGGTTTGTTATTGTTACTGCTTTTTTTTCTTTTACACAATTCCTTTCTATTGTTTCTGCTTATTTGTCCATTAGCTCTCTTGAATGAATTCTATAGATTCTGTATTCTCAGGGGACTCATTTATGATGTGTGTGGCCAATGAGTTCTTTATTAGCTAGCAGTTTTTGTTCTTGCTAAGTTCTTGTTCCATTTTTAAGCTTGGCTCCTTCTGGGAGCCAATGATTAGTCAATAATTTATTTAATTGCCTTGCCTAGGTTTCCTAACTTTTCAACAGACTTCCTATTTTTGCAAAGTGTCTCAATGTTAGCCTAGGATTTGGCAACCTGGACCCAACTGGCAGCACTGGAATTGTTTTATTATATTGATGTCATGTTAACCTCTGCTTCTCTTACATATCTAGGACAAGCAGCATCGGTGCTGTTTGTTGCAGCATCTGAAAACATGTGGCTGGGCAGTAAATGCAACCAAGATTCAGGGACCTGGCTTATCTGTCAGATTCTTGGATGTTGGCTGGCTGGGTAGAATGAAAGTTATCTCTGATGCTATAATGGATAAGATACCAGCATATCCACCATCCACTCCAGTTAAGGAATTGCAGAGTTATGGGGTACTGCAGAGTGTTTGTACCCCACCTAGCACAGATAACATAGCTATTGTATGGCCTGATCAAGAAGGGAGCTACTTGGGACTGGGATGAAACAGTAGAGAAGGCATTTTCTGCCACCAAGCAGGTAGCGCAGTAAGCCCAAGCTTCAGGTAACAGATCTAGGTAAACCCTTTAAATTGGATGTGCATGTAATAGCAGAAGGATATGACTGGGGTCTATGGCAATATTTGGAAGGAACTAGGACCCTGGGGGGTTTTGGTTCCAATTATGGAAAGGTACAGGGAGCTGGTACTCTCTAATAGAGAAGTAATTAGTGGCTGTATATGCAGACTTGCAGGCCACTGAGGCAGTGACTGCCATGGCCAAAGTTGGTTACGCACACAAATATAACCCCCAGACTTCTATTCTAACAAAATGTGGTGCCTATCTGGAGCAATGGAGTACCATAGCTGCTAGCACTCTGGCCATGGAATTACAGACAGTTTTAAGCCCAGTTGAGTTTACCACTGGCAATATACTGGATACTGCAGTTCCTACAGTTTTAGAAGTGTCCCCATACAAGAAGGGAAGCTGCCCATACCAACTAATATGTGGTACACAGATGGGTCCAGTACGGGGCAGGGAGCCAAGTGGGTAGCTATAGGGGTGCAACCAGCTACTGACCGTATTTGGTATGATATAGTTATGGGTCATAGCAGCCAATGAGCTGAGCTATAAGCTGTGTGGATGGTTACAGCCCACAAAGGTGGCCCTTTTACTATTTGTACTGACAGTCGGGTGTTGTTTAAAGGACTAATATTGTGGTCGCCTGTGTGGAAATGGCAAAACTGACCAGTGGAACATAAGCCCTTATGGGGATAAGCCATATGGCAAGATCTTTGAGAGGTAGGACAAGAAAAAGACATAACTGTTTCCCATGTTACAGGTCATGTCCCTTGGGATCTCCAGAATGATGAAGCTGATGTGCTCTTGAATATGTATGTGATGGCTAGAAAAGGCTCCTGCCACTGATTTTGAGCACTGACTCCAGAGACGATTACAGCACACCAGCGCTAAAAACATGTGGACAGTGAAGCAACAGTGGAAACTTCCCTTGGAGTGGGAACATAAGGACGACCTTAAGGTTGTATTTTTTCTGCCCTTTACAAAAAGGACCCTGATAGTTTGTCCCCTCTTTTTAAAGTGGACTTCTACAGCTTTGCTTTCATTTAGTTGTCTTCAGTTCTAATAGCAGCTCACTCCTCCCTGCAACCTGAATTACAGCAAAACTGGCTGGGCTCAAGAAGAAATGTTTCATGAGTGCTTTCTGGTCTACCTATGATTAATACATAGTATTTTCAATTTTTTTTAAAGAGTAGTTTTGATGTTATATTGTTCTGAAATAAAATGAGAACATGTTGCTTATGTAAACTCTAAGCTCCCTTTCCTTAATTGCAGTATCAATAACTGTGCTGACAAATAATTGAGCTAAGTGTTCTGTAAGGGTTAGGTTTTATTTTGAAATTTCTTTCTTAAAAGTCCATTAAATGGCATGATTATAAACTCACAGCTCATATAAAAATCAAGTCATGCAAAGCAAATACTATTTCTGTAGAAAAGTCACATAAATACAGAAATGCTGAATTCAGTGGAAAGCTTGGCAAATGTGTAGATATGCTAACAAAAACTGTTTTCTTTCCAAAGCCAGATTGATGGTCCCTGTACTTAAAAAGCAAACTATATTAGCACCTGGAAATTTCAAGTTTTATAAAAATGTATAGATAAAGAATGACCTAGGCACATGCACATCATGTAACATATGCTGAATTTTACTCAGTAAAAATTGAAAAATGAAAAACCATACAGTAGATTTGAAAATCTTTATAAAAAACAATGCTGAGAAGGTTCTGTTTGTATTACCACTGCCAGGTGAACCAAGAACACCAGCTTCTGCACAAATACACCCAATTTATTTTCCCACCACAGACATCCAGAGACATCTGCATTTACTACTGGCCAGGAAACATCCAATTAAACGTATCTGTTACTGATAGAATGACAGATCTAACACCCAAGAAAGAAAACTTTACTTAATGTGTCAAATTGTTCTTTTACAAGATGTGCTTAACACATTATACTGGGTGTTGGGGCAGAGAATTTGATCACAGCAGTAAGAAATAGCTAAACTGTGTCTTCAGTAACTTACTGTGGGAGAAGAACCCACAGCCTTCTGTATTTTGTTTTATCTTTTTCTTAATGAGAAAGCGTCTCTCAGAAATTTTATCCAATATCCACATATGCTGGCTGATCTACTGACTGGGAATGGGAAGGTAGGGGTTATTTTAATAGATATGGGCTCATTTATAGGAGGATCTCCTTGAGGTACTGCCAAGGGAGTTTGTTGTATCATTTGTTTTCTGCTCCTCTCAGAGTAAAGAGAGTTGTTCCAATGATTATGTCATGTCTTTTCCTTAACACAAAAGAAAAAGCAGGTAATATTTCACTGGAATGGAATTGACTTGAGACATTTGAGTGTTTTTTCAAATTAAATACTTTCTCATCCTGGGGGAAGCATCTGTCATTTGGAGGCATTGAATAAAATGATAGGATGTATGATGGAAGTAAGTATCCAGTAATTCTACAGTCTTTTCAAATCTTGTCTAGTCAATGTGCTTTCTTTTATTCTAGCACTCTCAGAGAAAAAAATTAAAGTGCCCATTTGGCCTTTTTCAAATAAATATACACTCTTATAAACATAGGAAGCAAAGTTTGTGTCCCTACCAATAACCTTTTCATTGTAGCGCAAATTAACATTAAAGCTAAAGCTTTCACTGAGTTATAAAATCTATTCCACATATTCTCTTGTCTCTGGATCCTTTCTTTGTTTTCTTCCTTCAACTCTCTGACAAAAACTTTCACTTCTGAGGAAAACATAATTTATATTGTACAACTGGAACAATGCAGGGTGTCATTTTTCCATGGTAAATGTTTCTTATAATATGTTTGTAAGACAGACCATCAAAAAGCTACTTTCCCAATATGCAGTTTAGTCAAAATTATAATCCCTTCCATTTACTTATACTGTAAGAATTACTTATATTTATTCAGTATCCCCTCTATGAGTATTTATTCTTTCATTATTTTAATATTTTATCTCCACATTTTTGGTGTTTTTGCCTTAGAAGCAAGATTTTCCTGATAAGCTACAGATTAATCCATATTTATTTTCTCTTGCACTTGATAAATACATAACTTTAAGTACTTTATGTAGCTTTAAAATTAAGCATGCATAGTAATCACTCTGAGTTATAAGGTTGCATGTTGATGTTCTAAATCTGTTTTTTTTTTTTATCATGTATCTATTTCAAATAGAGAGATAATTTTCATGGAAGGTATTCAGGTGTTTCATCGGCTTCCGTACACTGAATTTTGATGTAGTAGGATGATATATTTGTTGATAGTTCCAAATAAATGGTGCATAACTATCATACATTAAGTACAGATAGTACCAGACTTGAAGTCTTACTATTCTTTTGTATAAGAAATTTGACCAAGGGGGTGGGGGACATTATATAACAGTTACTTTCTAATGAAACACCAGTAAACATTCAAATCTTTAAGTAATTAATCTCATTAAAACACTCATATCTATCCTAGTACAAGTGTCAATTTTAGCATGAATTGATGTGTCTACTTTTCTTTCTTTTTATGGATGAGCAGAAAGTTCATTATTTCTAAATTTATAAACCCCAGCAGTATACACTATAGTTCACACTTAGCAACACTAATTTATCATTGACCCTACCAATTCACTTTCTATCCATAAGTAAATTTCCCCTTATATTCATTTTCCTCTTTATCTAGCATGTAGCAGCAGTCCATTGTTATAAGCACTCTTTTCCAAAAATCTTAGCTCCCTTTCCTCTATCCTACCATTTTCCTAATTTACCTACAGAACTATGTGTTTTCTGTGTCTTCAACCATGCAGTTGAGTATTCTACCACTCTGGAAATAAAAGTTTAGGGTCAGTCATAAATGTACATGAAATCAAGTGGGCAAGCAAAACTCCCTGGCCATCTTACTAACAGTGATATGACTCTCTCAATTTCAAAGAAGATTGTTTTGCATCTTTTATCACATCTAAATCTCATATCCACCTTTAATTCCAGCCAATTCTAGCCTTAGAGTTTTACTTACGGTACAGAAGTCAACAGGTTTGGACTTCTAGGTCTTTTCGGCAGCAATTCCATGCCAACCTGTCTAAAACACAAGTCCTTTAATTACTTGAGCACCTCTTAATTCTTATCATATTACCTTTTCACATATGCATTAGGAGGCCAGCAGTTGCTAAGCATCTTAAATGCAAAGCCAGGTAAAACACAATAATTGAGGGGCTGCTACTATCAAAATCATGCTATGAGCTGTACAGCAGAAGAGACAATGAAACACTTGATGAATGAGTGAATAAGTGAATAAATGAATGAATGATTTTCATGATTAATAAAAAGAGGCATCTGGAACATTTGCAAGGCTGCTGCAGATACAGTTATACTGCTTAATACGAATTATTAAATAGGTAATATATTTACTCTAACAGATTACTGATTAGCTTTCATTCATTCATAACAGAAACAAGAAAGACTTTAGTGATACAGTTGATGGAAATTTTTGACATATTTTTTGGCTTGATGAGGAGCTGTATAAACAATGAAACCATGAGCTATCTTTTGTTTTTATTAAAGTAATATTTATTTTCTGCCAACCACTGTACTAAGTGGTTTGAATTATTATATCATTAAATCTTTACTCCATTTTGAGGCATGCACCGTCATTAAAATTAACCATTGCACTACTGTTTTATAGATAGTTAACTCTTAGAGACAGCATGTAATTTACTCAGGATCATTCAGTTGGCAAGAATGTATCTAAGGCCTTTGAATTCAGAATCAAAATTATTAACAATCACTTCTTTTTTACCTTATAACAAAATTTAAAAATTCCATTTAAACCACTTGAACAAGTTTCACTCTTAGGTAGCTTAGAAAAGACATTCAGATTATATAGTAATGGCCACTATCTAACAATTGTTCTGTTCTTTTTTTAATTGTCAGCAATTTTTTAATCTCTCAATACATCCATTGAAAGTTAGTATCTTAAACCCTATTTTATTCTAAATACTCTACCATCCTGAGACAAAGAGTCCTAAATGTAAATATTCACGTTCAGTTTTATCACACTGTATAGGTTTTATTTTAATCTGTTTATCTATTAGATATCTGGGGACCTTCGTCTCAGTCAATACTCTGATCTATTCTAATAAAATTATCCTGTTTTAAGAAGATAGCTTGATAAAAATGGTTTAAGTAGCTCAAACAATTTGGGTTCATTTTCCTTTTTAGTTTGAATATTATAAAATAAGTGCTTTTTTAGTTCTTAAATTGAAATACTGATAACTGTAGACATTGCTGTTAATGACTAAAAACTAAAATTATAAAAATAAATTGTAGATTGTTTAAAAATCAAATAAAAAACACAAATATTTGTTTTTTAAAGGATACTAGTGATTTCTTATTCTTTTTTCTTTATTGTTTCATTACAATTGCTTTATAATTTGTAAAACCATTTTCCCAAAAATATAAGTAAAATATCTCAAATTAAATCATTTAAGTTTACCAAATTTTGTCTTAAATTTGGATTTGTCTTAAGATTGTATTCAAAAGTAGAAAATCTCTTATAAATAAAAATAACAAATAACCATAACTAAATATAGGTGATAAATTGAGACATCCTGATTTAGTTAGTTGAGAGTGTATCAGATGGATTTTTACTTACCTTGAAAAATTGTTTTATTAGCCAACAGTTCCTGTCACCTGTACTTCATAAATGGGGCAGACTCATATTTTTAAGAACAGTACTTCCTCCAGTGACCTTCAGATTTTACTATGTAATAAAATAAGTCAATTTAATTGTTTAAAGGCAAATTGAAAAATGGAAACAGATACAGGTTTTTCTCTTTGAACATAGTTTTTAAAAATTTATTTATTTTTTGAATTTCAAAAACACTATGTGGGTAGTATTGGAACCATGTCCGTCAGGGGATAAGATGTATTTAAAGGGAAATAATTTCTGCCCAGGTATGGCTTGCTGACAGCTATGTTGTCATATGTCTTGTTCCTGCTGTTTAATGCTGGCAATCAGGGAAAGAATTATCTGTTAATTTGAAACAAAAGCACAGAGATGCAGAAAGCATATGCATGTAGAAATAAAACCTAGGGAATGAATTGTATATTAAAAGCTTACCTTAAATGTATTAAAATTAAATTAGTTTTGTTCAATTACTCAAATATATTTCCTCTGTATAAATATATAGATGATAGATGATAGATAGGTAGATAGATGATAGATGATAATTTGTTTTAATTAGAACTTGCGCATGCATGTTTATTTACTAATTCATTTCTCAAGAAAACAATTCTCCACAGGACAATTGAACTCAATATATTGACTCATATGTCCCAAACAAATTTGTATTCTAAAAAATAACAAAATAGACATCAGGGCAAACTGAAACTTTTTAGCTAAATTTTGAAGGTATACTTTATTTTATTATTTTATATTTATATTTATTTTTTTAAATTATAGTTGACATACAATATTATATTAATTTCAGGTGTACAACAGTGATTAGATATTTATATAACTTACGAAGTGATCCTCCTGATACATCCAGTACCCATGACACCATACATAGTTATTATAGTGTCAGTGACTATAGTTCCCCTTCTATATTTTACATACCTATGACTATTTTGTAATGACTAATTTGTACCTCTAATTCCTTCTCCCCTTCACCTATTTCCCCTACCCTCGAATCCAGCAACTATCAAAATTTTCTGTGTATCTATAAGCTTACTTCTGTTTACCCTGTTCTCTGGATTGCATACATAAGTGAAATCATATGGCATTTGTCTTTCTTTGTCTGACTTACTCCACTCATTGCCAATACCTTCTAGGTCCATCCATGTTGTTACAGGCAAGTTTCATTTTTTTTTATTTTATAGCTGAGTGATATCCCATCGAATATATGTACCTCTTTTTTATCGATTCATCCTCTGATGGACAACCAGCTTGCCTCCATCGCTTGGCTGCTATAAATAATGTTGCAATAAACATATGAGTGTGCATGTCCCTTTAAAGTAGTGTTTTGGGTTTCTTTGGATAAATACATAAAAATGGAATTACTGGGCCTTTCTTTGTCTCTGATTGTAGCCTTTGTTTTAGTTTGTTTTGTCTAGTATAAGTATTGCTACCCTAGCTATTTTGTTTGTTTGTTTACATTTTCATAAAATATCTTTTTCCATCTGTTCCCTTTCAATCTCTGTGTCTTTCAGTCTGAAGTGAGTCTCTTGTAGGCAGCATATGCAGGGATCTTGTTTTCTTATCCATTCAGCCACCCTATGTCTTTTGATTGGAGCATTTAATACATTTACATTTAAAGTAATTGTTGATAGATATGTAGTTATTGTCATTTTATTATTTATATTTTTGATGTTTTTCTTTCTTCATCTTAAAGAAATCCCTTTAACATTTCTCATAATATGGTTTGGTGTTAAAGAACTCCTTTACTTTTTCTTGTCTAGGAAGCTCTTTATCTGTCCTTTGATTCTAAATAATAGCTTTTGCTGGGTAGAGTATTCTTGGTTATAGTTTCTTGATTCTTTTCACTTTGAATATTTCATATCAATCACTTCTGGTCTGCAAATTTTCTCTAGAGAAATCAGCTGACAGTCTTATGGGAGCTTCTTTGTCAGTAACTAACTGTTTTGCTTTTTCTTGCTGCCTTTAAGATTCTCTATCTTTAACCTTTGACATTTTAATTATGATTTATCTTGCTGTGGGCCTTTTTAGATTTATTTTGTTTGGGACTCTGTGCTTCCTGAGCTTGTATGTCTATTTCCTTTACCAGGTTAAGGAAGTTTTTCATCATTATTTCTGAAATACATTTTACCTCTGTGATGCGAATGTTGATATTCTGTGATGCGAATGATGATATTCTTAATGTTGTCCCAGAGGCCCATTAAACTATCTTATTTTTTTTCTTGTTGCAGTTCTGATTGAAAGTTACCTTATCTTCCACATTGCTGATTTGATCCTCTGTTTCATCCAATCTATTGCTGACACCCTCTAATGAATTCTTTATTTCAGTTATTGTATTCTCCATTGCTGACTAGTTCTTTTTTATATTTTTTAATCTCCATTTTTATATATTCTCTCTTTGTTAATGTTTTCACTGAGTTCATTTACTCTTCTTCTAAGTTCATTCAGCATTATTATAAGCAGTGTTTTGAATTCTCCATCTGGTAGATTGCTTGTCTCCATTTTGTTTAGTTCTTTTACTGAAGCTTTGTACTGTGCTTTCATTTAGGACATGTTTCTTTGTCTCCCCATTTTGGCTACTTTCCTGGGTTTGTTTTAATATATTAGGTAGGGCTTCTATGTCTCACAGTCTTACCGGAGTGGCTTTTACCCTATGGGACCCAGTATCACAGTCTCCATGTTCATCTGAGCTGAGTATTCCAGGTGCATTTCTTATGTGGATATGTGTGCTCTTTTGTTGTTTAAAGCAAACACAAATTCCTACCAAATCATAGCAGGGTAAATTAAGTTAATAAGATTTTGAAATTATATATTATGGCTGAATTGACTGCAGTCTCTCCTTGAATTCTGCAGTTGGTTGAAAAAAATTGTTTAAAATGAACTATTCCTAGAGCAAGACATTTAATTTTCAAGATGACTATATATAACTTTCTTGTATACATTCCATGAGATCTCTAAGAGAGATGTGGGTTTAGTTTTTTTGGAGGCCAATACTCTAGATGCTCAACTTTATACCTTTGTTTGTTTGTTTGTTTGTTTGTTTGTTTGTTTGTTTTTTGTATATTCTAGTTAATAGGCAGTGCAAACAGTGGTAACTCTGTCTCTAGATAAAGAGAGATGTTTATTTATCTATTCATTTGGTAGTTGATTGGGTTAATTTTAATTCTTAAAAATTCTTGAATAGGTGTATAAATTGACATTTTGTAAAGAATTAAAAATAATAACTGAGCAAAACAAAATCTAATCTATAAATGTGTTTAGTACTTATTAAATAATTATTTTTACAAAAATTTAACCATATGCATCCTCCATACCCATTCACTACTTGTATCACTTAGTACTATTGACTATACTTTCTAACATCTTTTGAATGTCTTTTTTCCTATTCCTACTGCTGTTGCCATAGTTTATGATGCCATCACAAATGTTACTGTCTATTTTATTTTTTTCTGACTTCTTTCTAGAAATTAAGACTCTTCTGACTTCTATTTCAACTCTCTTCCACTTTTCATTTTATTACCAGAACAATCTTTTAAAAGCACATATCTTCAGTCCTCTTCTTGAGAGGAAAACATGCCCTGGCTTAAAAGTTTTTTTTTTTTCTTTTTCTATTTTCCTCTTGATAGCCTGTCTTCAGCTGCTGTAACTCCCAGGATGAAAGTTTTAATAAAGCTGTGTGTTCACATGACTATCTGCTTTATTAGTATGAGTTCATTGAGAGATAACACCAACTCTATCTAATTCACCATTATGAATAATAAATTTTAAAGTAAATGTCTCTTCTCTTTTCTTCAATTTAGGTAATATATAATTATACAAATTAGAAATAAAATATCCCATTTCCCTAATGTAGCTTTGCTCACCTTCCTTATCTCTTACCTAATATCACCAGAAAAAATATCTAATAACAGTTAACATTTTTCTAATGTATTCTCTACTTTTTCAAACACTTATATTTATATACAAACAGAAAGACATTTATTTTATTTAAAAGTAAATTACATTACAAACATAGTTAATGGATATACACATGTTGCAAATTTTATAGAACACTATTAAATATTATTTTAAAAATTTGTATCAATTTCCATACTATCCAAACTCCTCAAATTTAAACATAGTAAATTCTTTCCATTTATTCATTCTTTAGGAAGAGTATGCTTTCATTGTTTTAATGCATATGCTTATTGCTAACACCATCTCACATGTTTATAGGTAATTTCTATCTTTTCTCTAAATACTAGTCCTGTTCTTTACCTATGTTCATATTAGGTTGTTCTTTGCATTCACTAGAGTTTTTAAATGTCTCATAGCTATTTGATCATTGTCAATAAGTTGTAAATCCTTTTCTAATATATCAGTTGTATTATATCTTTATTTTTTGTGTCTTGCTTCATATGTAAATTTAAAATTTTTATATATTCACATTTGTCAATTTTCTTTAGAGTCTATGTGATGAAAAACACACTTAGAAAAGCTAGCCTTTTCTGATTTGCTTAATAATATTTTCCTATATTTTATTCTAGTCCATGTTTATTCTTAATTGCATAATAATAAGCAGTACATAACCACTTAAAAATTAAATTAAAACAAACTTTCTAAACACCTTGCCACCCAGAAATGTTTTTAAATTGTTTTTAAATTGTTTTTAAATGGAAATGGCTAATGCTTGTACCACATGTCTATTGAGCACTTGCAATGTGACTACCACAAAGAACTAAATTTTCAATTTGATTTTTAAAATTAATTTAGTTTTAAATATAACACACATCTATTATTGTTATTTATATAGAGAGATATAAGAATAAATAAATTGACAATTAATTATACTCCAGTGGAATTATACATAATTAATTTTTTTTAAAAATCAAAGTATTTTATTTTACTAAATTTATAAATAAAAGAAAATTGAAAAGAGACAAAGCATCATTAAAATTCAGAACAGTGTTATTTCAAAACCAAATGTTTTGGCTATTGAAAAAAATTGGTCTGTAAGTTTATCAGAAAACTATAAAACATTAAGGTGGTTAGAGTCAGAATGTTATTTGAAAGCTATTTCTGAATGCATATTCCAATATTAGGTAGTATCCCTTGGCTTCCTGAAATAAGAGGTTAAATTATAATTCTTTTGTATTTTCCCATATTTTTCTCTCTCTTCTGTTTAACATGGTGTGCAGTATTTATATTTCATTAGCAGCCATAATTTCTCTGGCTATAATTTTTTGTTGTTGTTGTTGTTTAACCAACATTTCCTTTTTTTAAAAAAATCCACTTGAATGATTTGCTTGTAGGATTAATTTTATCATTCAGTACATTAGACAGGAACATTCTGTGAGTATATTCAAATATGAAAACATTTTCCCATTAAAACAACCATCTCCGGGTGTTTTATATAATCATGCACTGCTTAACAATGTGGTTACATTCTGAGAAATGTGTCTTTAGGCAATTTAGTCATTATGCAAACGTTATAAAGTGTACTTACACAAACCTAAATGGTATAACCTACTACTGTTATTATATATACTATACTTTTATACAACTGGCAGCATCACCTCAAACTGTGAGTAATGTCTTGCTTTGTGACATTATGATGGCTTGACATCACTAGGCGATGAAAAATTTATCAGCTTTATTAGAATCTTATGGAACCACCATCATATATGTGGTGCCCTGTATAACGAACATCATTATGTGGTGCATGACTGTAATATTTGTAGGTCACACTTTCATCTTCCAGAACTTATTGACATGGCTTAATTAGGTTGGGGCTTTGAATAATGCTTAAGAGAGATCTGAGGCCTGCCTCATAGGTAAGTTGCCTGACGGCCTGTTTGATTAAAAAACTTTTATTTGGATGTATTTTAATCAGAAGTACATATATCATAAAGCTAATAAATGTTAAACTTCAGTTTTACTCTCATTGTATTCACACAGGTCTTATATTTATGGAAAAAAATTGGAAAAATAAGATATTTTATATTCAGTCAGTTAAAACTTGTGTCTTATTCAACTCTATCTTTCCCTTTGTCATATAAAGTAAGGTTGGTGTGGCCTTAGGCATTTTAGGAATTGAGTTAAGTGAAAATAGAGTTTACTTTGGTTTTAGTGATATGTTTATGTGGTTCACAGTGAATTTCGTGTGTAGTTAATTTATTGGCAGTTGTCCTGGTGTCAAAATTGCTTCCAGGAATAATTCTACTTCTCACTGTGCTGACTGACCAAGCATCAAGATATTAAGATACAGATGCAGTGATTATAGTATAATATAAATATCCTCTATGGTAACTAGCAACTGAATTATGTAGACAAGGAAATGACAGTTTGAAAAGTATGGAGCTAGATGCTACACCGTGGAACACTCTTCCAAATGCTTTAGGGGAGAGGCTGCAAACTTTAATAAAAATTTTCTAAAAATTACTCAAATTCCTAAAAAGTATGTGATATTATTAATAACCTAGGGAAGTTGAAATAAATAATTATATATTCTCAATATTAAGCAGTAAATTGTACTAATAGAAATAATTGCCATTATTTTTTTTAGAAGAAAACAATATAATATAGTTATCCTATGAAAGACAATTAAAATTAAGGCTAAGATTAAGAGAAAAGTATGATAATGGTGTATCAGAAATTTAATTAATTAAAATGCTATTTTGTTTTTTAATTTTGTTGTATTAATCAAAACGTAATTTATTATTTGTCAATTATTCTAAATATTTACTTTCATCCCTATTTTGTATTCAAAATTTTGTATACTTTTTCTTCAAGAGAGACATCAAACTGGATAAGCTTTAGGCCAACCCCTATTTGTGTCTTTATATCTCTCATGCTGAGTCAAAATTTCCTATTTAAAGATTTGAATTTTCAATATGAAGATATACTTTTCTTTTAAAAATTTCTTTTCATTAAATCTTCCCAACATTTTTTTGATTTTAGTTTTATTTATTATATGCTCTATTTGGAAATTGTTTTAATAGTGTTTGCTCTATGCATATTTTTCCTATAGTGCCTTAATATATTTGCTTATATTATGTAAGTTTATTATATCTCAGTCTTTTCTCTGTGTTAGATATTGGATTTTTAACCATGTCTGATGTGTTCTTGGCCAGTACTGTCAAATCAGCAACTCCAGAGAATTTTACAAAATAGGAAACTTTACTAGGTCTCTTGCTTCAGCTATGGTTTTGCTGTTGTTGTTTTTTTCTTTTCCTTAGGCTGCAAACAATCTGATTTCTAATTAAAGTATATCGCTGAGAAATGCAGAAATTATTATTATTTTTTTAAGAACTGCTTTTGTATATGGGAAGAGTTTATAAACTTGTCATGATAGAATTTCTCATATTTTTGTTCTTTATTTGGCACTCAAATTCTAATAGTTTAATATATTATTTTTTGTGTGAGTGTTTTTTAGGTTATTAGGAAATAAAAAGTTTTTGATAAAACCATATTCCATTATTTGGATTTTTAAAAGTTTTATTGTATTGTCTTATGTGTATGTTTAACTATATAGAAATGTTTTGTGTATGTAGATTTGTGTATGAAAAAACTTGGAGACTGAATTTTTAAGATTGGTTAATTGAACAACTTGTGAACTCTTATAGTATATTTTTTAGTAATTTTCTGTCTTTCAACTAGAAAAGCATATCATCAAGCATATTTTGCATCTGCTCCCATTTTTCCATTTTTTATACATTTATATCTTATCTTGATAATATTACATAATTTAGAAGAATGATTTTTAAAATTACTTTCTGTGGAACACATAAGCAAGACAATGGAGCTTTTGATTCATGTTCTTGTTAAATCCACAGCAGTCTCACTTCTATGGGATTCATCTGTTATATTTCTGTGAATAATTTAATTGGATAAAAATATTCAGCTGCTGAATTGTTTATTTTTCATAAATAAATTGAATTTAAGAGAAAGACCTAGCTCTTTTTTTTCATCTAAGCAATTAGTATGCATGTCAGCTATTTATATATATTTTTAAAATCATGTTTTTGATTTATTTTTTTCTTACAATAATTTTATTATACAGTTGCTTTTACTCTGCTTCATGAGCTCTTTAAGTGTACTGAACTTTATTTTATAAAAAGGAGAGTACTAAATATTTATTACGTATTTTAAAATTATGTTAATCAAATTGATGTAAATTAAGCAATTAAAAATATGCAATTGTCTTTTATTATTAACATATTTTTTCATGCCTTTCAAATTTAAATCTCAAATTTCTCCTGATATTTAGTTAGTTTTTCTAATATTTTCTGCTTGAAAAATTATATTTTCTAAACAAATTACTAACAGAAAATAATATTTTTCATTTCTTTGAAATAGCCCTTTTCTTGTTCCCTCTTTTCACTATTCCATTAACTGTCCCTTAGCTCAAGAAATTTACTGGAATTATTTTTTTATGTGATAGGTCTGGATTACAACATACTATTGTTGATAGGATAATGTGGAACAGTGGCTAACTCATAGATATGTTGAGAAAGCTTTCTAGTAGTTATATTGGATTACTCTCTTACTTAGGATTATTATTATAGCTTAGATCTTTGGCTCTGATAAACTAAGACTAGGATGATCTCACTTAATAACAACTTCTATATTATTGGATGTAGCTATTAAAATATGTGGAAGCAACTTAGTACACAGTGCTGTACACATGTTGAATTAGTCAAACAAGCATTAGGAAGATATGTTTAGTGATTTAATTTTAATATTTCAACTCTGAGTGTATAAGTTTTCAACAGTAAATGCAATGTAATATTGGCATAGTTTTTCACCTTGTGTTCATTTTGGTGGAATCTTTTCAACATTCTGATTTTCTCCACTTATCCTCTTTAATTTTAGAGCAATAAAATGTCTCAATTTTATGATAAGTTCAGTCTCTGTATTATATGAAAGACTTAATGATTCACAGAAAATCAGAGATATATTTTATGTTTCTGCATTTAAAATATCTACTTCATTGAAAATTAAACCAAAGAGAAACTAAGATCTTATTATATTAATAACAATAGTAACTGTGATAGAATAACTTAAATTCATTAATGCATTTAGTTATTCAAGACATGTTTATTGAGAGCCATCCAGTTTGCAGGCACTTGGGGTATAGTGATAGTACAGTGAACAAATGGATGATTACATATATCTTGCTGTAATGAAGATAATAGTTCATAGAGTGAATACAGAGTATATGTTGTGTGTACACTGTGTACATGTACTGTGTTAGGGAATGATACGTGGTACAGAAAGAAAAAAAAAGTAGGGAAATAAGGCATGAGTATTTGCAAAAGGAAGTTTATTTTTAGATAGCTTGTTCAGAATGAGTTCACTGAAAAAGTTATGAGGGAATGAAAATGTGCAACATGAGTGAGTGAAAAACAAAGATATGTGGTAAAAATGTCAGCCAAAGGTAAGAGACAGTTCAAAGATAATTATATTGCAATACATTCAGGGTATGGGCCCCAGGCCTGGCTGGTCCCATGTCTGGCTCTGATCCAGGCTTATGGCTAGCAATAGGACCCCAGATTTAGAATGTTACATGAGTGTAATAGGGTGCCTGCACCCAGCTCATGTAAGCATAATTCAGCTTATTGTTTTATGCACGGGTGGCAGAATGCCACTATTGTTATCTGACACATATAAAGCCCATATGGTTCCCTAACGCAGAAGTGCATGCTCCCCGCAATAAACTTGGTGCCTACCATTTCATTCTCAGTCCCTTGTGTATTCTTTAAACAGGGTTTCTCACCACGGAAACTTTTCCTTCTTTATCAGCTCAGCGCTGACAGACAGAATGCCATGGAGGTCAATACGTATGTCTCTGAGAAAGGGGATAACTAGTAGGTGAATTGAAAGAGGTAATGGAGGACGAGAAAAGAAAAATGGCATAATAAAACTCATGATTTAAAAGGATAATATTGCTATTATGGTAAAAAATGGACTGATACAAACAAGAACAGAAGATAAATTAGAAGATTATCCATGAGAGGTTTTTGGAATTCTAAATAGAATTTTTTTTTAATTAGTGCTAACAGAATTCGCTGAGGGATTTGATATATGATTCATGAGAAAGAAAGAGATCAAAGTGATTCCAAGGATATTTTGAAAATAGTAACTTAGATTTATAAGATTTCAATAGGAACTCAGTTTGCACATGTTAATTTTAAGAAAATTAGGAGACATTTCAAAGGAGGTGTTAGGTAGGCAAATGGAGAGAAGCATAGAGCTCATACATAAAGTTTTGGGGTGTAGATATATTCTGGTATTCATCAGCATATCATGGGTATTACTACCCATGAGACTGGGTAAGATCACCAAAAATCTGAGTGTTAATAAAAAAGAAAAGAAATCTAAGAACTTTACCTTGGTACACTCCAAATTTAACAGATTGTTTACATAGAATATGGAAGAAAGGAAGAGATCAAGAAAATTAAACAGGTGTGGTATTTTGGAAGCCAGATGTATAATGTGAGAAATTGATTTAAAGAAGAGTGAAGAGTTATGTCAAATGTAGCAAAATGGTACAACTGCTTGCACATATATGTTGTCTTATTTGTATTCTCAATTCTAAACTGAGTCAGATACTCTGAGAAAAAGTTCAAGATCAACAGAAAAAAATTGAATCGGGATTTCTAGGTTTATATAATTCAACAAATATTAATATTATATTTATTTTAAGGAAGTGTGTTGAGATATACAAAGAGTATTGAGATCTATTTTTGTGTTCAAGAAATTTATACCTTATTGTGGAGAAAATTCACACATACAATTACTATAAAATATGATTTTGTAGGTGCTACAATTGAAGCATAATTATAGTTCTAGAGGAGTACTAAAAAGGGAGGAGGAGATTATCTCTAAATTTACCACCAAGGGGATTTTATGAAATAAAGAGAGTTTTTCAAGGTCAAAAAAGGAAGGGGAGAAGTGCTGAATGGGTTGCATTTTTCTTTCTCTGTTGCCCTAATTCATTCTTTGCTTTCTATCTCAGTTTAAACATCACTTTCCTGGTATTTTTTTGCCTTAGTCAGTAAATGTGATTAGTAAGAAAGAGAGCCTGCAATCAGGTAGAAAAAAGTTCTAAATGTAGAATTAGGATTTAAACCTGTCTCTTATTGAAAAATCGTATTACACATGCCTTAGAAGCCAATAGCAATCCAAATCACATAAAATAAACTCCGGACTATTCATTTCACTGAGAAACACTTTTCCAGTTTAATATTCAGTGGGAAAAGCAAACAACAGACAAAAATTAAAACTGATTCAGGGAAAAGGTCTTTTCTTCTCAAGTTATAAAATCATATTGACTTCAGTATGATTCTACATTTTTTTCAAAAATTAATGAAATGGAAATAGTTACCTATTTGCATAATTTATTAATATAATACTGAACACAGTCAATACTGAAAAAACTGTGTCCATTTCAAACAGTGATTAAATGTGCAACCCAACTCTCAGCCTCTCAGATGAGTGCATATATTAAATTTTAAAGTCAGTGAATTCATAACATAATTGATTGTTTGAGTTATACAAATTCCTGGTATGAAATTATGTCCAGTGTAATAACATCCTAAGTATTATTCAGATATGTCAGGGGCCTGACAAGCTAATTTATAGATTTGAAGAGTTGGAGAGTTTATTATAGATAATTTTTTACAGCCACATCTTATTAGAGGTTAGGAAATTGAAGACCAGAGAGATTACTTTCTCAGACATATAGAGGTAACTAGTAATACAGCAGAGCTTATATCTTCCAGTATCACTGTCTTTTCACCATACCTCAAGTTCAGGTGTGTATACAGACCAAATGTTGTTATCTGTTTCATTATAAACCAAGCTGGTTTCAGAATGACTTCAGCAGGTAGATTCTGACCAGGATGGCCTTAAGTAAGTTCTGTCATTTTATTGTGCTCCCAGAATTCTCAGGCCATGTATGTCTTGTTCTATCTCTAGGCTAGAAGATAATTGTTCTAGAATACTTATTATTTATTTGTTTGTTTGTTTGTTTATATTAACTTTATTGGGATGCCACTGGTTAATAAAATTATATAGGTTTCAAGTGTACAATTTAATAATACATCATATGTATACTCCATTGTGCTCACCATGAAAAGTCAAATCTTCCATCACCATATATTTGACCCACTTTACATTTATCTACTTCTTCCCATCCCTTCTTTCCCTCTGGTAACCACTAAACTGTTGTTTGTGTCTATAAGTTTTTATTTGTCTTGTTTATTTGTTGCTTTCAGTTTTATATCCTATGATATGAGTGAAATCATATGCTTCTCAACTTGCTATTATGAAAATGAAAATTTAAATCTAGGATAACTTTTTTTTTTATCACTCCTCTAAAAAGAAAACAGTCTCAGATGTCAGTCACCAAAGCAATTTGAAATGAAATATTTTGCACCTATTTATGTTAATGAAAAATAATCATTGTTTATAGTTTTTCAAAAATATGTGCATAACTGTATATATGACTCAATGTAGAAAATGCTTACATGTAATGACCTTGCTTTTCTAAAGTGAGAAAATTTTGGACTTTCAAGGAGTAATCATGAATTTGCGTATCAAGGGAATGGATATATGATTACAGTGTTCATTCCAGCACTAGCAGACATCTTGTTCGCTATGAGAACAGATGAAATACTGTATGTTAATTTTGGCTTTTTAGTATGTTAAGAAACTGGAATACCTTTCCTTCAGGTGATAAAAGCTAATTTTAAGTATGTAAAAGTTTCATTGCCTGTCAGAGAAATAGAATATAATTAATTTATATTCAGGATTAAATAATAGATCTGATGGCCTGATAGCCTAACAATATCCTTGGTTACTTTCATGTCTTGTCATCTCTGAGGTAGGTATTAATTTTTTTCTACTCTCCTGACTCCGATATGTGCTTCAGCTTCCCTCTGGGTCTGCTTTTGTAATTATCTCTAACTTTGCTGTATTCTCTAAGTGAATTTTACACTCACAACCTCTTGGAATACTGAGATTGATTGAATAGTCACCATATATTTGGGAATAATTACTTTGTTAGACACCTCAGTAAAACAAAGATAGTATTTTTTAATCTATCTATGGCAATCTTTAGATAATCTACTGACTTTTGGTTTCTAATCCTGTGTAGCAAGGATAAAAATGCCATATGACTAAATCAGATCAACCTAAACATAATTATGGTGATAATAATGATAACAGCTAAACGTAAGTGCTAACTATGCACCAGTTATATTTCCAAGCACTTTGTACATATTTTCCAATGCAACCTTAGTGACAATTCAGAATGTTACATAAATTTGGAACCATTGTTACATGAATTTGGAACCATTAGAATGCCCAATTTGTGATCGAGGGTCTTTGAGTTTAGTTTGTATGAGATGACATAAATACTAAGAAATTTTTTTGACTTATTTTAGTTTTTATTTGTGGACAGAAACTTTGAATACAGTATGTATTTAGTGCTCTCCTGGATTTGCGAGTACACATAACCAATTAAATCACTGAAACGATTAAATGATATTTACATGTACATTATTGATAATAGTATAGTTTCCTTCTACTTTATATTTACTTTCTTAAATTCTGTTGTTATTCATTTTCTTGGTATCTCTTTTCTCTATATAACAGCACCAGCTCTTGTACAAAATGGTCCATCTACCACACAGTGTGATTCTTATTACAGTAAAGTTACATAATCACAGCAATAGGCTTATGATCCAATTCTGGACAATTGTAAGAACCTTGTAAGATATTGGCTTAGGGATGAGATGAAGCCAAACTTGGACCATTAGAACTTTTTTTTTTTTAATGTAATATATGGATACAGAGAGAAAGAATTTTCCTCTTTCCTTTGGAGGAAGTATATTGAAATGTTACAAGCTAGAGTTCTCTCTAAGCACAGTCTCACATGATACCATTTGAAAAAAAAAACATATTTATAACAAATCCAATGCAGTTTAAATAGGAAGAGATGGCAGAAGAATCTTGAGGGGACATGGGGGGAGAGAGAGAGAGGGAGATGATTAGATGATAGTGGTAAGCTTGGGTTTTTTTCTCTTGTCTAGCATGCTTGATATTTTTTTCCAACTGCATAAAAAATTGTAATACAGAACTGCACTAGAGTATGACAGAATAAGAACATGGATAAAGCTTAAATTAAAATGCCACATCAATTTACTTTCAATGTTGATAATAACAGTCAAGAATTAGTCAAATGTATCAATAATTGGAAAATATTCTTTTTAGTGCCAGAAGAGAGGTAATAGAAAGAAACACTCAACAAAATTGGATATGATGTTTATTAAATTTTCAAGAAAATATATATAATATTTTTAAATAGAGTAGAAAATTAAGGTTAAACTATTTATATAATTAATTTCTTTTTAAAATATTTTTTGTTTTTTAATTATAGTGGGCATACAATATTATATTAGTTTAAGATGTACAACATGGTGTTTAGGCACTAATGAAACTTACAAAGTGATCACCCTGATAAATCTAGTAACCATCTGACACCATACATAGTTATTACAACATTACTGATTTTATTCTTTATGCTATATTTTACATCCTCACTACTTATTTGTAACTACCAATTTATAGTCCTTAATACTTTCTCCTTTTCACCTGTCCTCACAAACTGCCTCCTATCTGGCAATCATCAAAATGTATCTGAGTTTGTTTCTATTTTGTTTGTTTATTTTGTTTTTCAGATTCCAGATGTAAGTGAAATCATATGACAGTTGTTTTTCTCCATCTGACTTACTCCACTCAGCACAATACCTTCTAGGTCCATCCATGATATTGCAGGTGGCAAGATTTCATTCTTTTTTAATGCTGAGTAGTATCCTATTGTACATATGTACCACTTTGTCTTTATTCATTGAACTATGGTTGGACACCCAGCTTGCCTCCACATATTGGCTATTGTAAATAATTCTGCAATGAACATATGGATTTGCATGTACCTTTGAAATAGTGTTTTGGGTTTGCTCAGATCAATACCCAGACGTGGAATTACTGGGTTGGTTGTTCTTTGTTTCTTGTTATAGCCTTTGTTTTAAAGACTATTTTGGCTGGTATAAGTATTGCTACCCTAGCTACTTTGTTTGTTTGCTTTCCTTTTTCATGAACTATCTTTTCCATTCCTTTCCTTTCAGTCTGTGTGTTTTTAGTCTAAAGTGAGTATCTTGTAAGCAGCACATATGAGGATCTTGTTTTATATCCATTCAGCCACCCTATCTTTTGAATGAAATGTTTAATCCATTTACATGTAAAGTAATTGTTGATAGATATATAATTATTGCAATTTTATTATTCATATTTTTAAACTTTCTCTTCTCCTTCTTCTTCAACTTTTTTTTCTCCCCCTTCTATTCCTCCTTCTATTTCTCCTCCACCCCTCCTATGTAGCCTCTTTTGTGTGTCCTCAGTTGTAGGGCTTCTGCTCAGCTGGACTTCAAGTGATTCCCAATAATGGCTGTGCTGTAGTTTAGTTGTAATTTTTGTGTGGTTATGAGAGGAGGCAGACACAGTATTTACTTACTCTGTCATCTTGACTGGAAGTCTACTAATTTATTTTTTAAAATTATTTAAAAAGTAAACAAAACCATCTGGTACAGTTTGGTAAATTTAAGTTATCTACATTTTTATTTTACATGTGTATATTTTTTTAAAGGTGAAGATTGCCACCAAGGCATAAGCATAAATTCCAATCACACTGCTATATAGGCTAAGATAATTGATTACTTTTGGGTGTTTTGATAAACCTCTGTAGAGAGAAAAAGGCTCCACACAGTTTAGAGAATGACATAACACACTGGAAATCATGAAAATGTGAGAATAATTCTGTTCTATCAACTCACCATGTGGGATATTTGATGTTTTACAGTTTCATCGTTTTCAATAATATAATACATATTGCAGACTTACAGAGTAAATAATCATTTGTTAATTCATTTATTATTTCATTTAGACAGTGTCTGATGCAGCAGTGAACAATAACAAATGCTTAAACAGATAAACACTAAAATAAACTATTTTAAAGAAAGCATAAAGAATACACTAATCAGATAATTAATAATACATGTGAAACCAAAAAAATGCATCTGCACCTTTATTAGCTCTTCCATAAGGAATTTGTGAAGCATGAGTACAAAATACCTCTTTCTAGTATCAATGAAGCAATTCAAGTATTCTTTTTTCCCTCAAGCTATTATTTTACCACAAGGAATAATCTATTTAATTAATATTCATCTACAACTTAAAAGTCAATAACCATTCATGCAACTGGGATTAAAGGAATTCTATTATGATTAATGAATACAAAGATGGGAATTTGAAAATTCTTTTTTCTCACACATGAAACTTTATCACATTTAACTAAGTTATTTAGAGAGCTGAACTTCTTGACCTTTTAAAAGGTTTCTGTTATTGCCAAAATCTAGAGCTAAAGGAAAGCCATTGAAGCATTATTCAATGTGGACTGTCCTACCCCAGCAACCCAAATTTTATTAAATACCAATATGATGCACATAATTCTCTGCTACAAAAGTACTATTTTTATTTTATTAAAATCAGATATTCTTAACAAGTCTACAGATATAAAAGAATCCATAAATGATGTTTACGTGAGTGTCCCTAATTGTATATATACCATGTTTATAAAGGAGAATACTCTTTTTATACTATGGTTGCCTACACATGAATAACTGTAATCTATTCCTGAGATTCGATTGGCTCCTAGCATTCTGTCTAAATTAGATTTTTGAGACCACTGAGCCTGAGACTTTGGTAAAATTATCCAGTGAATTCAACCCCAAGGGCAACTTGTGATCTGGTTGTCCTACCCAGTTGACATGTCTCTAATTTATTACATTTTTTGTTGCAACTGCAGAGTTTATATAACTGTTTGAAATATATAAAGTAATCATGGTGTTGTGCGTTTTATTTTGCACTGGAAAAGAGATATAAAATATCAAAACATTTAAAAATTATTTTTTCTTAAAATAATACTATGTATAATTCAACTACTCTTTCTTTGCATTTGATTAATCTATAAGTAACTTAGTAATTGGTATTAACACCAATTAATACCAATGAGCATTTAAAAGATTCAGAATTATACCATAATCTATTAGGGTATAAAATGTTATCATATAATGGATAGCCAAAAAACTCTGTGCTTTTGACACATTTAATGTTTAGATAGTGATCATCTATAGGGAGAAAAAAACAAGTAAGTGTAGCAAGATTTACCTATAAGAATGTTCAATACAGTATTGTTTAAAAGAACAAAATTTTAGAGGAAAAAGTTAATGTTGAACCATAAAGTGGGTTAAATAAATTATCATTCAAAGGAAATATTTTCCATTATAAAAATAATTAAATCATATTTTGTGTATTTTGATATGGAATATATTTTGATATTTAATAACTGATTTTTCAAATGTAATTTTAGGAACAGCATATATGTGTGTGTGTGTATGTGTGTGTTTGTGTGTGTGGACTGTTTCTACATAAAAAATATATGAAACATGGTCAGAAATGTAATAAATAATAATTTCTAGAATATATGTTTTCTTTTAGTTATCTAATATTTGTGTAATACAGGTTTATGATTTGTTCACAATGGAATCACATTTTGTCTGCATTTACCTAAAACATATTTACTATACTTAATTCATTCATCAAAGATAATCCATTTTTTATATACCTATTACATTGCAAGCATTTTACCAATCTTGACTTGCTAAATTTACCAACCTTCACTCCTATTTATCATTGTAATATTACTTATATGAAAACACATACTCTGAGACCTGGAGAGTGAAAAGCAATTATTTAAGGAAATGACAATAAGAGCTGTTGTGAATAAAGGAATATATTATGTGTAAAGTGAATCAGACAGTGAGAAGCATGGCTCTTTTAGTAGTTAGAAGAAAATCATACAACTGCAGCATATAAAATAAGTTGTGGGGGAGTCCTTACAAAATGACAGATTATACAGAAATACATAGACACAATTAAAGAATTAGAATTTTACTCCAAAAGAAACCTAAAAACTCTAAAGGTTTTTTTTTTTTTTTAACAGGAGGTACAAAAGCAAGTTGCATTAATTGAATATATTTTTTCTCATTTCACTGTGGAGAGTAAATTGGGAAATCAAGACATTATGCACAGTAGGAGACACTTTTTTTTTTTTAATACAGAAAGGAAATGATGCCAAGGCAGAGAAATTGGGAGCAGGGGTGATTTGGATACATGACTAGATTTGTAAGATTTATAGCAAAAAGAGTAAAATTGTAGATATTTTTGTAGTGTTTTAACAATATTCAGAACTTCAATTGATCTAAGTAATATATTCAAGCAAAAGCATAGTTTAAATAAATGCCAAAAGATTGTGTTAATTGTTAGAATCCTTGAGTTCATAATACTCAGTCAGGGTTGAAGACACATTTACTTTTTAATTCATTTATTAATTTTTTTTTAATATTTAGGCATAGGGACATGGATTCAATAATCTAGTAAATTTAAAGCTTTATAACATTTTATGGCAGTAATGAGTTGCATGTTTTAATTCCTTATTTCTATTTATTGCTAAATGAGATTGCTCATTTAATCCAGAGGAATGGATATTCACTTAACTTTTATACTTCAAAAGATAGATTGATGAATGTTTTCAGTGTGATTTTTATTTGACTTGCTTTCTGCTTCTGTATAAATAAATTTGATTGACATTCAATATATAAAATGTTGAGCAGTAGTATTTTCTGAGTTTTGCTTAGATTAAGAAATAGAGTAAAAATAACATCTAAGATATATATTTTATAAATTAGTTTTCAATTTGTTATTTAATCAAATGGTACAGCTAAACATGTTTTCACTAGATTGTGAATATGGTTAAAAGGAACTGCCTCATTGATGTAGCAGACTGATTTTAAAGATGACTGTCATTATCCTGACTCCTGATGTTGATACTCTTGTGCAATCCCCTTTACGATGTGGAAATCCTGTGATTGGCTTCTAATTAGCAGAATACAGCACAGGTGACAGGATGTATCTGATTATGTCTATGTGGTTATATATAGTCACATCTCCTTTATTCATTCATCTACCAGTGAGCCCTTAGGTTGCTTCCATATTTCCATATCTTGGCTATTGTAAATAATGCTGCAATAAACACAGGGGTATATATATCTCTTAGTGTTTTCATTTTCTTCAGATAAATACATAGAAATGTAATTGCAGGATTCTATGCATGATAGTTCTATTTAAAATTTTTAAGGAACTTCTAAATGGTTTTCCATGGTATCTTTATCAATTTACAATCCCACCAGCAGTGCACAAGGGTTCCTATTTCTCTAGATCCTTGCCAACACTTATTTGACTTTTTTACAGACAATATTATATCAGTTTCAGGTATGTAGCATAGTGATAAGACATTTATATAACTTATGAAAAGATCATCCCAATAAATCTAGTACCTATCTGACATCTATGTGTAACATCTATGTGGAATCTAGTATCTGATAACTATGAAATAATATA
This sequence comes from Macroglossus sobrinus, assembly GCA_004027375.1. Classification (NCBI taxonomy): domain Eukaryota; kingdom Metazoa; phylum Chordata; class Mammalia; order Chiroptera; family Pteropodidae; genus Macroglossus; species Macroglossus sobrinus. Next base: position 413,600 of record PVKZ01001329.1, read on the forward strand.
CATAGTTATTACAATATTATTGACTATGTTCCTGGTGCTATATTTTACATCCCCATGATTATTTTGTAACCATCGATTTGTACCTCTTAATCCTTTCAACCCCTTCACGCATCCCCCTAACTGCCCTCTCTTCTAGTAATCATCAAAATATTCTTTGTATCTATGAGTTTGTTTATGTTTTGTTTGTTCCTCTATTCTCTTAAGTTCAATGAACATCCATTTGGCTATTATTTTGAATTATTTATCTGACAAATTATGTATCTTTGTTTTACTACGTTTTTAAATTTTTGTTGTTCTTTCATTTGGAACATATTCCTATCTCTTCTCATTTTGTTGGACTTTCTGTGTTTGTGTCTATGAATTAGATGAAACAGCTATTTCTCTCAATTTTGAAGGAGTGCCTTTGTGTAGGAGTAATCTTTTTTGTAGATTGTGTTGCCAAATGGTTTTGGCAGGCTGGCTGGAGCCAGTGCATTGCACCTTGGGCAACTTGTGGGTTATCTGGCCAAGTCGCAATGCACACTGGCTAAAGATGTTGAGGGTGCAGGGCTTGGGGGTGCCCTTGGGGACTGGCTGGCTGGAGCTGCAGTAGGTGCTAGCTGAAAAAGCCTGGGGCATGCTGTGGAGGCCTTGCAGGGTGGCTAGAGTACTAAGATGGGGAGCATGAAAAATGATGCCCACCAACACCTTCAATTCCAGAGAGTTTCCATAGGTCCCCACCAGTTTGGCAGGCCTATAGGTTGTCCTACAGGAGTGATGTTCACACAAACACTGTTTCTCCATCTGTCCTATCCTCCTCTGTGAGGTCCCACTCTCATTTATTGTACAGAAGCTGTTAAATGAGACTCAGTTGTTCTTCAGGATAAATTGATTTTTATGGAGTATTGTGGAAAGAGGTAAATTTGAGGTCTTCCCGTGCAATCATCTTGGACCTAAATCTCAACATGTTTTAATAATTTTTAATAATGAATACATGTGCAAAGGTATTAAAATATTAATTGACCAGCTTTATTGGAAAATATGTTAATATATTTTGTTAATAATGACCATTTTTATATGTGTTAAAAAGTGATGATAATGTATACAAAGTTTTAAAGTATATTGTCAGGTTTTTATATGTCTCAAGATTTTTTTTTTTCAGATTATATAAATTCTCAATTTGTATACTCTTTATTTTATAATGAAAAAATATAAATATATTATCTTTAATAACTAATTTTTAGATTTCTCTGTCTCTGACAAAATTGATTCAAATGAAAACTTTTTAATATTTTAAAATATACTAATATTTTATATTTAGTGACCAATTGTCCTGGTTTGCTTGAGATTGAAGATTCCCAGGATGTGGGAATATCAGTATTAAAATCATGACAGTCCTAAGTAATCTGGAGCAGTTAATCAACTTATTCCTCTATGAATGCTATGTTCTTCCCAGTGTTTTGTGGCAGAGGCTGTTCCCCATTACATAACTTCCCGTTTTCTTTTTTTTTTTGTGGGCACAGAGTTAGATTGTATTTTCTAGAGCCTCATGCAGTTATATGCAGCCATGTGCATGATATAAGAGGAAATAAAGTGCCCTACATTCAAGACTGGCTCATCTAAACCTCTCATATATGCTCATTAAGGACTTGTTTCCCTTTTGTCTGGCTGAGGTATGGAAAGCCACAGCAATATTGAGTAGCACCTTGGCCATCCTGGGCTCCTGATTGACTGCATGGAGCAGAGCCTCCTCTCTGAAAAGAACACCTACTTTGGATGATTACATATAAGAAATAAACTTCTAATGTATTTGAATCACTATCAGTTCTGAGTCATTATGTTCTAGTAGCTAGAGTTAAAATACCCAATTCAGTTTTTCACTATCTATTTACTTAGTTACAAAAATCTCACTTAGCTCTTTGTGAGGTTTATATCTGGGAAAGGATGATATGAGATTGTCTTAGCTATTTTTGGAGTTTTATATTTTTTAAAGAAATCACAGTAAACTGAAAATTAATAAATAAAATTGAAAAGCTAGTTAAATAATGAGAATTAGCTGGAATGTCAAGGTTAAAAGCTCCTTTATTTTTTGTGAAAGAAAGAAAATTACAGTGAGATTTTTTAATAGTAGTACTAAAAATAAGAACAATTTAATAGCCAGAAATCATTGGTATCTCAGTTTTACATTTTTATTTAAGATCACTTCTTATTTTCCATCTATATATTGTATACTTTGGTTATAAAATTAGATTTAAAATGTAATTATTCAATAAAGAAATTTAATGCTATAGTCTACTCATAAAAGGAAAAGCTCGTTCTCAAAGCCCCTTGATAAATGCCACAGTCATACTACGGCCATGTCAATATGAGATTTAGAAAAAAAAAATTATTTTCAGAAAGGCATAACCAGAAAAGATGAATCAAAAATTTATTAACACATTACTTGAGGAGGATATGTTCTGAATGTAAATTAATGGGATATAAATGAATGAAAGATGACTAATTCAAATATAACTAATTTATTCCAAATAAAATAAAAGATGTGTCGAGGGGGTGACTATTTTATATTAACCTCCCATCTTCAATTTTAATTAAATACAAGATATAAAATTAATATTGAAGAATATAACCTTTCAAAATTAAATAAAATTTATTAATAATATTAAATAAATTCTATGAATAATAATTTAATAAGTAATTCAATTAATTAATCTGAGTTTTTATATTACTTTCAGTAGTGTCACATTCTAATAGTTTTTAATTTGATAATTATTTTTTATTATTGAAATGTGAAATAGATTACACTTTTACTTTAATGTTCTTAGAAAGTTGTTCTGAGTATAGTTTTGAGTATAAGCTGTCCAAAGGCATAATGGATTCTAAAGCTTTTTCTATTTAATTTTTAATTTCTATCTTTTTTTTTTACCTTTTTCTTGCATGGTTTATCACAAAATCTTGATTCTAACAGCCTGTGGAAAATAGATAAGGGGAAAAGGATCACTAAAAAACAAACACCATCAATAAAAGATTGAATAAAAAATATAAGATATATATATATATATATATATATATATATATATATATATATAATTACTCAGTCATAAAAAATAATGAAATTTTACCATTTGGGACAAAATGGATGGACCAAAGGGTATTATACTAAGTGAAATAACTGAGACAGAGGAGTTTAGAGTCCATGTATATTATTTATACATAGAGTCTAAAGAATAAAACAAACAAACAAAAACAGAAGCAAACACATAGATAAAGAGAACAAATTGATGGTTATCAGATTAGAGGGGGATTAAGGGCTGGATGAAAAAGGTGAAAGGATTAATAAATATAAATTGGGAGACATTTGGAAAAACATGATAGAGTGAGACATCCCCAGATCTCTCCCCTTGAAACAACAATAAGCTGAAACATCTAAAACTCAATAAAAAGCACACAAACTGCACACCAGCACATCTTGAGAGTGGTTTCTATTCATAGGAGCTACCATAGTTCAGAATTCTGGACACTGAGTGATGGATTGGGAGAAAAATAGAAGCTGCCTCTTGAAGCTATTGGAGGTCACTGTAGAAGAAGGGGAAAGGGAAAAGGTACGGTAAGTCCCCTGAACAGAATTGCCTGAGAGAGCTGTGACCTCCAAGTGGCCAGCAGCAGGGCCTAGCCATCAGGGCAAAAAGAGAAGCAGGACATCAGAGAAACAACAGTTGATTTTACCTACTGTGGTTTGAGGTTGAACCTCAGCTCCCAATCACCAACCCAGAGGATCCCCTTCTACCTCCCCATAACTTTCGATACTGAACACTGTGGAGCCCCAGGGTAATCTGAGCAAAAGCTACCAAAACTGTTGCTAACACTGACAGGGACTGATACTGAAGGTAGTGAGCATGATTAAACATCTACAAGAAAATATAAGGCATTCTTAAGGCTTTATATAAAGCAGGGATCCAAGAGACTTCAGTGCTACCTACTGGAAACTAAAAGGAAAGGGTAGTTCTTGCAAGAGACTAAAGAGAGACCTTTTTATACTAAATCTTCTTTCTGGAAAAACAGCAGGATACACTTCTATTAATGCCCAGGTGGAGAAATAGTCCATTAAACACCATGAACAACCAATGACACAGGAATCACTTAAAGAAAGAGAAAAATCTCCAGAAAATAAGCTTACAGACATAGAAATATGCAGCTTAATTGACAGAGAATTCAGAATAGTACTTCGGAAAAAGTACTATTTCAATTCCTGAAATTGTTGATATGACTCATTTCAGAACTCAGTGAATTCCGAAACGAGTCATATCAACAATTTCAGGAACTGAAAAAAAAAATAACTATATGAGCAGATCAAGGAGATGAAAATCTTCAAAAAAAAAAAACAGAATAAATCTTCTGGAGATAAAAAACAACAACAACAACAACAACAACTGCAAGAGTTAAAAAATAAAATGGCAAGCTTGGGAAATAAAGCTGACCAAATGGAGAAAAAGATCAGTGATACGGAAGAAAAAAATCTAGAAATAAATCAGAAAGAATAAAAAATAATAAAAGAGAAATACAAGAACTAGCTAATACCATCAGAAGAGGAAACATAAGAACAATGGGCATTATTAAAGACAAAGAAAAGGAGCAGGGACTAGCATTTTCAGACAAATAGTTGATGAGAATTTTCCAAACCTAAGGAATGAGCTGGAGCTTGGAATTCAAGAAGTCAACAGAATACCCACTTATTTCAATTCCAAAAAGCCTTCAAAAAGAAGGCCTGTGTATTAAATTATCAATTGCCAATGTATTAAAATTATTGAAATACAATGACAAAGACAAAATTCTCAGGGCAGCCTGGGAGAAGAGGGTAACTTATAAAAGAAAACACATTGACTTCACAGAATGAATCTAAGCAGCCTAGAATAATGTATCCAGCTAAGCTTGCCTTTAATATGGAGAAAATAAGACTTTTTTAAATATACAAAAATTGAGAGAATTCTCCATTATGAGGCCTGCACTACAGGATAAACTAAAAGGAGTTAGCTAATCTAAAATTAAATGAAAAAAAATACATAATAGGGATTAAGGTGACTATAAGGCACATAGAAGTAGAAGAGTACAATCCCTTGCTAAGTACAGGACATTATAAGCTTAAATAATAATAAGAGAATTGCTATAGCAAGGTATGTTCAGCGTATATAGAGACAAATTGAAACAACAATGACTGCAAAAGGGAGGATTCAAACATCCAAATTCGCAAAGGTGAATGGAGATAAGGCACGTGCAGAAGAAAAAAGAAAACTGTATATATATATATATATATATATATATATATATATATATATATATACACAAACACATAACAATCCTTTACATATTCATAATGATAACCACACACCAATGATTCAGAACTGAAGTATATAACATACAATAAGAAGGACAAGAGGGCAACGCACAAAAGCCAACCAAAAAAAAAAAAAAAAAAAAAAAAAAAAAAAAAAAAAAAAAGAAAAAAAAAAAAAAAAAAAAAAAAAAAAAAACAAAAAAAAAAAAAAAAAAAAAAAAAAA